>MUZC01004665.1:331135-341737 GCA_002072015.1 Radix auricularia | reverse complement strand
GGCTTTACGGTATACTCTAAATTTTAATTTATCGGCATCGCTTACACAAGTATACAATAGTATAGCAAAATCGGCTGATATACTTATAATCGGTAGACCAATACTAAAATTAAATCAAAATCTATAATAAAAAAAATTTATTTAAATAAATTTAGATTTTAGAATTAATACACACACAAATAATGTCGTATTTTAATATATTTATGCGTTTACAATTTACAGAAGAGTGAAGAGTTTCTTAAGATTTAATTCTTTCCTGTTCCATGTGTTTACTGCAAAGAGTGACTAAACTAGTCGTAGCAGAAATTGCGTATGTCGTAGCACTAGTTTCCTGAATAGCGCTACGATATGTCGTAACGCTAGCAACATCCGACCGGTTCGTCTGCTGTTACGACAATCTTGTCGTAACGCTAGCAACATCCGACCGGGTCGTCTGCCGCTACGACAAAATTGTCGTAGCCCTAGCCACATCCTAAAAAAAAAAAAAAAATTAAACTAGGGAATCGTTCCCATAGCCTACTTCAGGAAGTTGCAGTATCAGTATCTAAATCTACCAAACTTAAAATTAACAACTTAGTTTAGTTAACTTCTTTGTAACAATAATTAATAATATGAAGAATTATGAGTGTTTTTTTAAATATTTATAATTTTAATGAGTCATTGATGAGTAATGAATGATTGACAATAATGAATGATAATTAAATAAAAATATTTAAAATATGAAATAATAATACAATAAATCAGAAAATCAATCACCGACTCATGACTATGAGTCATGAGTTGAGTCGTAAGTCTAAGACTAAGTTATTAGTGACTTGACTTACTTAAGTGATTAAGTGTCTTAAGTACTTAAGTCTAAGTAAACTAAGACTAAGTAAGTTAAAGTTAAGTCAAGTCAATAAGTCAAGTGAAATCTAAAGTTTGAGTGAGATTGATTAACTTATCTTAAAAACAAACGTGAATTATAAAATGACTTACTATACGCGTAATGAGTAATACGATATCTCAGCAATAAATAATAATATTAATGTTTTTTGTTTGCTAGTGTCAGTCCCTTTTCTGTTTCAATTTCCTCTTTTCAGTACTCCGCCATTTGCCATTGGCCATTTACGATTGAAAAATATAAAATGAAAGGAAATTCCCGTTTGATTGGGAGTTCCCCACATTGATCCGTTTTTTCAAGAAAATACTTGATTCTCGGCGGTAAAACTAAAACGCGTAAGGCTGGTTACACCGTGGAACAATAATAATATAATTTACACAGAGATCCATGATATTTATCTTATTTTAAAATTATGAAATTAAGAACCTTTTTGTTTAAATCATAAGTAATAAGTATTTTTTCTCAACAATAGTCCAATTTTCTAGATCTCGAAACTAGGCTGTTAAAATGTTAGCGGAACAACAAAATTTTAACATTATTTCATGATCATATTCATAACTTTAACTAGATAATTCATGTTTGTATTAATTACTGTTACTATTACTATTAGTTTACTATAACTATCAATACTATCATAATCATTTTAAGAACATAATTAATTGTTTTGTTTAAGACTAATACTAAGTTGCAAATGAAGACGCGTTTTAATTAATTATGATAAAAGTGTGATAATCCTTTTATTTTAGATTTACTGAATTGTGGTGTGTAGGGCATAGGATACTATAAATTATATTATATTATAATTACTACTATAACAACAATAAATTTCTTAACAGTCACTTAATATCATATATTTAAAACAGATGTTGACAATAAAAATTGACAAAATATATTTATATACAAAATCAATTAAAAGAAAGAAATATCAATAATTAAAATTAATAATATAACAAAGTAAATCGTAGGTATAATATAAGAGATCATAAATAGTATTGAAAATAAATTGCAGAATTCGTAATTTCAGCAACTGCCAAAAAGATTAAAGTATGACTAAGTTCATTGAGACAATGACAAAGACATGGATTAAATATTGAGAAATTTGCGTACTAGGCATATAGTCAGAAAAATGACATTAAAAATGGTCTTAACTTATTATCTTTAAATATGAGATACTGAAACCTACCTGAATTTAATTTCTATTACATATTTTAATAACCATCCACATGCCACAGTCGGTGTCTTATATTTAAACAAACAGCTTTTAGAAATTTGCATTCAATTTCATTTTTAAACTCAAAAACGTACTCTTTAAACATTTAAATATAGTTATTCATTCAATAGTACCATATATTCAATCAAAATAGAATAGACATGCAAATGTTTGAACTTATTTGTGTTTTTAAAAATATAGGCCCTAGTTATTAAAAAAATTAAAAACCTTTAATTACTTTTCACTCTTCTAATATTAATTCGGTAACTTAACAAAGTTTTCAAAAACTGTAGGTGTACTTAAACAAGATTTATCGTTTACTGTCAAATCTTTGGCTTTTATTAAATTGTCACTCCATAATTGCAGGACTAAATCTATGGATAAGCGTACGAAGCAATAATTTTCTGTATAGAAGGAGCGTCTGTAAAAGATAAGATAAGATCGTATTTTCATAGTTTTTTAAAATATTTATTATTATTATTATTTTTTTTTTTTACATCAGCTTGTTTTCGTACTAACAGTACTAACAGGTGCTCAGTTGATAAGTGCTGCGAATTGCACAGCGTCTGTTTCTTTCAGAGAACTGTCTTAAGAATTAAATGTTGGTGAGCCTGCAATCAGGCTTATACATTAGTAGATGGATAACATGTAAACAGGATATGAGTGACCATCATCACACATCGTCACAAATGTTAGACCCCCACCTCCTAGGTGCGTGACGTGATTAATGGACGGCCCTCAACTCACTGTTAATTAAACGGTAGTGTGCAATTTGATCGAGAGTTCAACAAAGTTCAGTCTATCTCGAATTAGTACTGCATTGAATTTACCATCCTACCTACACTTCAACAATAAGGACAATTCTAAACAATAAAGACAAAGAAAAAATACTGTCATCGGCAACGCAACTACGCCAAGCTCTGCTACTAGAATTACCCGTTCTAGAAATAACATTACAGAGTTGATTGAAAAACGACTATCTTTATGAGCGCTACCTCTCGACCACCATGTCCCACTATCCATCTTGCCCCAACCCTATTGTTTACAAGTTAACTGTTGAGATAGCCTCATTTAGCGCTGTTTCGCATTATGCTCCACTAGGGCTGCGGAATTTAAAGATTACTTTCTCGATTAATCGGTAATTTTTTTAATTGATTAAATGTTTTTAATTGATAAAATAGTGATTAAAATTTTAAAAAATGTTTTAATTTTTTTTATTTATAAATAAATAATTAATTAATACCAGTTTATTCTTGTTTTACGTACAAACTTTTTCATTAATAGCCATTATTTTTTTTTAAAAGTGTAAACTTTAAAATAAGCTTTTTTTTATAAGGAAAATGATATAAAGAAAATTAAACACTGTTGTACTCATACTTATATAACAATAACAAAATTTAAATTCATTGACATAACATTGAACTTCTTAAATATATTATTATTATATTTTAATTTATTAAATACTCAAGTTATGGTCATTTAAAAAAATTCCCTAAAAGGGCACAAAATGTTAAGGAATCTTTAATATTATTTTATTTAGAAGTTTAAGAATTCATTTAATTAATCTCCTAATTACATAAATTTATTTTATTTTAGTTAAAGACAAAACTACGTAAACGAATAATGTTATAAACAAATGATATTGGCCTATAAGTTTATAAATTATGTGTTCAAAGTATAAGACATATTTACAACAGCAGTATCTTGTAATTGATAGTAAAGTTTATTTAATCACATACAATACATAAAGTTTGGTAAACTTTTGCAGTACGATTTGGTTTGCTATAATTTGTAGAATGTATACTTTATTTATCAACAGCATTATGTTATATTACTATTAATATGTTATACTATTATTAATATGTTGATAATAATATAATTCTTAATATATCATACTAGTTTTGATCGAAAGAGAGTAATTGGCGTGTTTTTATCAAGTCTGTCCTTAGTCCTCAGAAGTCAGATTTCAGAAACTTCAAATATCTGTCGTGCTTTCCACCCTGGCAATTGTAAAGATGGGGGGAGTAAGCATAAGTGAATTATAACAATGTAACGATGTAAAGAAAAAAAATGGAACCTTCAGGTATAGCCACACTAAAAGGCTCAAAAAAAGAAAACCTAAAATGATAATGAGACCAAAGCTAATATCCTTTCCACATATTTTGCATCATCATTTTCTGCCTCAGGCGACAAGGAAATTTTAATAAATTTAAATAAAATGGAAGAAATAGGTAACATAACTGTAGATGAGATAGGTATGCAATCACTCCTAAAAAACGTTAAAATTATACAAAGCTACTTCCCCAGATGAATTGCCTTCAGGTTATTAAAAGAATTAAGCAATGAACTGTCCCAAATCCTTTCAGTTCTTTTTCAAGCCTCTCTAAACCAGGGTAAAGTGCCCCAGGATTGGAAATTAGCCAATGTAACGCCACTCTTTAAGAAAGGTGAAAAGATTGAATGAAGTGTGCCATTAGGTTAGATAATAGATATTAGATAAAATAAACATGTATAAATAATATTTGCCATAGTTGTTAGTTAAATTTGTAAACAAAATGAGGGGTAAGAATGCAATCAGGCTTATAAAAAAAGTAAATGGAAAAGACGTAAACAGGGTAAGGCGGGTAAGGGTTAGCCTGACAGGTCGTAACAAAACAGCGAACGTTTCGGAAAAAAAGGGCCTTTTTTTTTCAACGGACATAAAATACGCAAATCAAACGAATATTAAAAAAAAATAATAAAAACTCAGCTGCGGTGAAATCCTAAGTGTCAATGAAAGTCATTGTCATGTTCATCGACTCTTTGGCTTTAGATTTCATTAGATTTCACAGCAGCTAAGTTTTTATTATTATTCTTTTATATTATATTCGTTTGATTTGCGTATTTTATGTCCTTTGAAAAAAGGCTCTTTGCCGAAACATTCGCTGTTTTGTTAAGACCTGTCAGGCTAACCCTTACCCTGTTCACGACTTTTCCATGTACTTTTTTGTAGTTAAAGTTGTCTGCCTTGTCTCGAAGCCGTCAGTACCTTGCATGAAACTTAATCTCGTAACCGGAAGTTAGTTGTTCGATGTAGTCAACAACGTTTTTGTGGTCTTCAGCTGGCACTTGGTGGGCCACTGCCTCTTGGTGGTCCATGAGAACAAATATCAGGTCATAGTTTTGGTAACCGGGTATGCTCTCCAACTCAAAAAGTATTTTTTTCACCTGGAGATTTAAAAAAAAAAAGTTGTTTAAGGCCGTATTATACCGAGGCTTACATTAACAATGTAACAAACAGTTAACTGGGATGATATGAAGGGTAATCAAAAGTGATGAGCAATTTTTGAAAGATTTTGAGAGTTGTATGTAAGACTATGAGAGTTGTATGAAAGATGTGAGAGTTGTATGAAAGACTATGAGAGTTGTATGAAAGACTATGAGAGTTGTATGAAAGACTGTGAGAGTTGTATGAAAGACTATGAGAGTTGTATGAAAGACTGTGAGAGTTGTATGAAAGACTATGAGAGTTGTATGTAAGACTGTGAGAGTTGTATGAAAGATGTGAGAGTTGTATGAAAGACTATGAGAGTTGTATGAAAGACTATGAGAGTTGTATGAAAGATGTGAGAGTTGTATGAAAGACTGTGAGAGTTGTATGAAAGACTATGAGAGTTGTATGAAAGACTGTGAGAGTTGTATGAAAGACTGTGAGAGTTGTATGAGAGACTGTGAGAGTTGTATGAAAGACTGTGAGAGTTGTATGAGAGACTGTGAGAGATGTATGAAAGACTATGGTGAGTAAAGTTATTAATTTAGCTGGTGAACTTACATTCAGTATAGTAATGTCTAAACCCTTATCATCCACTAGTGGTACACTTTGTAGTAACCTCTTGCCTTCTGGGTAGTTGACGTACACCTCATGGTGAGTGCATAGCTGCGGTTCTGTCAGTGACATTCATAAATGAAGATTTGGTTTGATAATATCTCGCAAATATCTACAGATTTAAGCATTTATTATTTACCAACAGATGTAAGCATTTATTCTTTACCAACAGATGTAAGCATTTATTCCTTTAGGCATTGGTTATGTTAGGAAAATGGTTACACAACAATTAGTCACAACAAGTACGTCACAGGCTCACAACAATTAGTGAGTCAGCACATTTAAGTACGTCACAGGCTCACAACAATTAGTGAGTCAGCACATTTAAGTACGTCGCAGGCTCACAACAATTAGTGAGTCAGCACATTCAAGTACGTCACAGGCTCACTGAAAGTTGCCATGACAACGACTTTATTTTCACACCAGTTGTTTAGAAACGATATTATATTTTCATGCTGTTGGTATTTTGTCAGAGGAGGAGATAAAGTAACGCACCTATGGGGTGTTGAAAAAATGCGACATCCCACTTTTTCCAAAAAAACTTTTCATAGATCTTAATTTCAGTTGTTTTTATATATTAAAAATATTTCAATAAATTGAATTCAATATAAATTGTAAATGAATTAAATGCATGATTTTTTGTTACCATTAAAACTTCTGTATATAATTAGTCAACTAAATTAGTGTGTATAAAGTAAGGTTGTTAAGACCGCTCGTTTATGGGGACCGGCTAACCATTAAAAAAAGACCGGTTAATCGGTTAACCGCTCGTCCTTATATCCCTAATGTTTTGAGAACTAACAAGAGAATGTTGTCGCCTCGCGTCAATGGCATCAAAGCCCGCTTCCCCGTTCATATCTTTCCGCATTGCCCTCAATTCATAGCATTTTTTTTTAAATCCAAAAAATTAACTAAACAGTGATGGTTAATTGTCTTTTTTATATTTTATTTTGAGAACTCGTAGTTCACCGGTCTAAATAAGAGGACAGGTTCAATCATTCGTTAAAATTAGCGAGCATTTTTCATTAGTTTAAAAAACCAACGCCTCGCCCCGTCCGTTGTGGGTCTAAATTCTAAATAAGAGGACATGTTCAATCGTTCGTTAAAGTTAGCGAGGTATTTTTCATTACTTTCAAAAACCAACGCCTCGCCCCGTCCGTAATGACGTCATGTTTACCTCTCTTGTGTGTGATGCCGGTCAACTCGCGTATTAAAATTAATAATATAATAAAATCATAAAGCTATGGAGTAAACAATGATGATAAAATGGAATTTATTTTAAAAAAAAACATATTATTTTTCAATCGTCAACTCGCCAGAATAATTGAATTTTGCGATTCACACGTTCACCCTCCCCGTTTTTTTCTGTTCAAATAGGGTTTGAGCTACACTCGCTGTACTGTTAATGTGGTAAACAAATGCCTTTGATAGGCATGAAAACTGTCACTAAAAGACCGAACTCGAATTTGTGGGCCGATTAATCACTTGGTATCTTTGCTACGTCTTTCAAATACCTCTCGTAATATAGGTACATGTACTTCACTAAGCGGCGTGCGCCAATACGTTTTTTGAATGCCTGAAATGGACTATAAACCGGTGATCAGAAAATGCGGATAGGTCACGGGGTCATATGCTTTTATAGCATTCTTTGTCTTTAAAGAAACAGACTATAATAAATATAATAGAAACAGCCTCGGCCTTGACCGTTGTTGACATCAAACACGCACTGTTAGTAACTATTACTATTAGTTGTGAACTTCAGTGAAGCAAGGCTATAACGCGTCATGTACGCACGCTTACAGCTTGGAGGCTGAAGGTTTGATTAGTTTGAATGCCAACCTAGGCTACTTGTCAGCTTGATCGTGGTATCGCTTTCACCGTGACAAAGCGAGAGGGAGAGGCACGTTACGGCTTGTTTTGTTTTTTGTCACTACGTTACGTCGTTACCGCTAGTGTTTTTTGTTTGTTTGTTTGTTGTTGTTTTCGGTTAAACGGTCCTGCGGTCCTCAATAAAGAGGACCGATCCTAATCTGAGGACGGGCTAACCGAATAACCGGTTAACCGTTAACAACCTTAGTATAAAGTATAATACTAAGGGAAAAATTCAGATGAAATAATAACATATTAACATTTTTTAAAAACAAATAAATGTATAATAAACTTACATTTAAAATAACTGGATAACAGAATAACAGGACATCCAACTTTAATTATTTTAAACATTCCCCCCCACTAGTCTCTAATGTACGAGCATCAAAAGGAACATGTTTGTTTAACCTGCTTTATGTTTTATGTCATTTTAACAATTAATTGTCAGATCGATTCAACAACAAAGACTGTAAGTATTTTATAAACATTTCCTTAACCTAAACCTGTTCTGGAAATATTTCTGGATCTAACAATAACTCCACAGCCACTGACATTTGTATGAAGCCAAACACACCGAAATTTCCACTCTTCATCATCTGAAACAATATAAGATGAGAAATGGAAATTAGTGGTTAAAAGTTGTGCATAGGGACATAAAGAAAACGAAGGAATGAATTCAGAACTGGAGTATTTCCTTACACCCAGAAAAGTGTCAACTTTTAAGAAAAATGAAACAATAAATTCAAAATATTTCATTCATGGAAAAGAACTAGCCCAAACTAAAGATGCAAAATACTTAGGAGTCATAGTAAATCAGAAACTATCTTGGAATCAATGAAGGTATTAAAAAATCAAACAAAACCTTATGTTTGATGAAAAAAAACTAAAAATGCTACTTCACCCTGGTGAGACCTATACTAGAATATGCATCTTCTGTATGGGACCCATCCACCAAAGAAAATATTGATACGTTAGTGTTAGAACAAATCCAAAAAAGCGCTGCCAGATTCATTACTGGAGAATTTTCAAAACTGACAAGAGTAGCACCAATGGTTAAATAATTAAACCTTGAAACACTAGAGGATAGAAGAACCAAGAGTAAATTAGTAATTATACAAAAGGCAATTAATTCTAATTTAGAAATACAACACAAAGATAACTTAATACAACCCTAAGATAGACAAAAGGATAAAAACAACTTTCTTATTCCATATGCAAGAACAAACACATAAAAGTTTTTTTTTCTTCCCGTCCAGTATTATGGCGTGAAATGGGTTGCCTGAAGAAACCAGGAAAGCCAACACATTATCATCATTTAAAACTCAAATAAGAATACAGGACTAAACACAAACCATAGAAATACGTAGGACGCAATAATCTTCTGTACAGAAGGAGCGTCTGTAACAGATAAGATAAGAAAAATGAGTTGATTATTGATGGTAATGAAACTGTATAGTAATTCTGACGTTGAATATACTCTATGAATAATCTATACTAATAAAAGGGAAAGCCCTGACTGACTGACTGACTGATTCATCACTAATTCTCCAACTTCCCGTGTAGGTAGAGTCATGAAACTTTGGGAAGTTGTTGGTTACCTTCTCACGACGAAAATTGGCCAAAAAGAATTTTTAAAATTTCACTCATGTGGGGCCGGGGGCCCAAAAACATTTTTTTCCTTATTTGGGCTATATAAAAATTGAAAATCACCAATTTTCCTATATCCCGTGTAGGTAGGAGCATGAAACTTTGGAAATTTGTTAAGTACATACTCCTAAATATAATTGGACAGAAAAGAGTTAAATTTCCCGCTCATTGGGGCCGTGGCCCCAAAAATGGGTTTTTCCTTATTTGAGCAGTATAAAAATAAAAAAATCACTAATTCTCCTATTTCCCGTGCAGGTAGAAGCATGAAACTTTGGGAAGTTGTTGGGTACCATCTGACAACGAAAATTGGCGAAAAAGAATTTTGAAAATCTCACTCATGTGGGGCCGGGGGCCCAAAAACTTTTATTGCCTACATCACTAAATCTTCAACTTCCCGTGTAGGTAGAATCATTAAACTTTAAGAAGTTGTTGGAGACACTCTTACGACGAAAAATGGCAAAAAGGAATTTTGAAATTCACACTCATTGGGGCCGGGGCCCCTAAACTGTTTTTCTCCTTATAAGATACATGCTAATTAAAAATCAATAATTCATCTATTTTCCGCGAAGGTAGAAGCATCGAAATTATTAAATATTTGAGTACATGCTTCCAACGATAATTGGCAAAAGAGAATATTAAATTTCCAATTCGTGGGGGCTGGGGCCCGAAAACGATTTTTTCATTAAATGAGCCATATAAACATTGAAAATCACCAATTCTCCTATTTTCCGAGTAGGTAGACTCATCATAAGTTGGGGAGTTTATAAATACACTTGCACGATGCTAGCAGGTGAAATAATTTTTAAAACTTTTCTTACAGGGGGGCTGGGGGCCCATATTTAAAAAGTAAAAATCACTATTTCTACTGTTCACCATGTAGGTGGAGAGCATGGAACTTTAGGAAGTTGGAAGTTTTTGGGTACCCACTATCAACGCAAATTGGTATAAAAAAGAATTTTTAAAATCTCGCTAATGTGGGGCCGGGGGCCCAAAAAATTATTTCCTAATGTGCGCTTTATAAAAATTGAAAGTCACCAATTTTCCTCTTTCCGTGTAGGTAGAAACATGAAACTTTGGGAAGTTTTTGGGTACCCCCTCATTAAGTAAATTGGCGAAAAAGATTTTTTT
>MUZC01004665.1:306013-331039 GCA_002072015.1 Radix auricularia | reverse complement strand
AAATTAAATATCACCAATTCTCCTATTTCCCGTAAAGGTAGAAGCATGAAGCTTTGGAAATGTTTTAAGCACACGCTTTCAGCAAAAATTGGCCACATTTTTTTTAAAAAATTCCCTATCATGGGGCGCCGGGAGCCCAAATATGAGCTTTTCTTATATTAAAAACCGATTGATCACTAATTCTCCAATTTTTCGTGCAGGTAGGAGCGTGACATTTTGGGAAGTTGTTGGGTACCCCCTAACGACAATAAATGGCGAAAAAGAATTTTAAAAATCTCGCTCAAGTTGCGCCGGGGCCCTAAAATCTTTTTTCCATATATGAGCTATAAAAAAATTGAAAATCCCTAATTCTCTTTTTTCCCGTATAGGTAGTAGCATGAAACTGGCAATTTTGTTAGTACACGCTCCCGACGTAAATTTGCTAAAAATAATGTTACAACCCCTTCTCATGGGGGCCGGGGGCCCAAATATAGTTTTTCTTACATTAAAACCAACTCATCATTAAGTCTCCAAATTTCCGTGTAGGTAGGAGCATGAAACGTTGGGAAAATTGTTAAGTACCTTCTCACAACGAAAGTTGGTGTAAAAGAATTTTGAAATACACACTCATGGTGGCCGGGGTCCAAAATTTTTTTTCTTTCTAATATGAAATATAAAAAAATTGAAAATCTATAATTCTTTTATTTTCCGTGTAGGTAGACAAGGAAAAATAATTATATAAATTTTAAAAATTTCCACTCATTGGGTGCCGGGGGCCCAAAACCACCCCCCCCCCTAAAATGGGCGATTATGAAACTGAATCACCGCAAATTCTCCAAGTTTCCGTGTAGGTAGAAGCTTGAAACTTTATGAAGTTGTTCAGTACCCCCCTCCCATTCCTCCCCCCGATGGTAAGATTATATCCCCTCTTACTAGGGTGACCATTGTCGAAAAATAGGTTTTTTTTTTCCAAATATGAGGTTTATAAAAAAACGCTAGCTGAAACCCTAATTTCCGCAGCAAAGCGCGGGTAAATTGCTAGTATAATATAAACGGTATACATATCATGGAACATCCTTGAATAATTAGGCCATGAGCCATGAAAGAAACATACATAACCATTATTGAAATATTTTAGAGTTTGCCAAAAGCATAATTTATCTTAACATTTAAACGCATCACTTTTATTTTTATAATTGTACACGGCGTAAGTTGTTTACTTTACTTAGTTTAGTAAGTACACGTAGATTTACAAGTAACTAGTAGTTTTATTTAGTTTAGTCAGTACATGTAGATTTACAAGTAGCTAGTAGTTTTACTTAGTTTAGTCAGTACACGTAGATTTACAAGTTAACTAACTAGTAGTTTTACTTAGTTTAGTAAGTACACGTAGAATTACAAGTAAGTAGTGGTTATCAATTAATAGTAACAGTTATTATTAGTAATATTAGGCAGGCTATCGATAGTCTCGTACTTATACCACAAATATAAATTTAATAATTTGGTATGTATAGTATTATGTAGTGTATAGTAGCGATTCACAAACAGTAATACAGTTCCTGATTTAAGCTTTGTTTACATACTTTACTATTGTAAGGTCCGGCTAATGTTCTGATACAAATCAGTAATTTTCATTCAACATCTCAACAGAATGACACAAAACATCTTAGTATTCTTAGTCTAAACAAACTAATAAATACTTTTGAACGAAATGTCAGTTCACTTTCATCCCTTTGGAATTTCCAAGGACTTAATAATAAATACATTTTTGGAAACGGGAATTTCCAACTTCTATTTCAAGGCCTACCACAGATGAAATAATCACAGCCGTTGCTAAGATAACATTGGTCGTTAAGTGAAAGTAAATCATTAAACACGACTGTTCTTATCTGTTACTGACGCTCCTTCCAAAATGAAGATTATTGCGTCCTACGCCTGTCCGTGTTTATAGACTGCTCCACATTGGTATGATGTCATGTCAATAACTCTAGTTTTGGTTCTAAGTGTTATTAAGTCTAATGTAATTAATTTATAATAATTTATTTATTATAATTGTATCCTATAGTTAGTTAGTTAGTGAAAGTAGTATCAGTAGTGTCGCCAGGGACGGCTTTTATGGATGTAGGTGAATTTATGGGCCATAAATGTATGTAATAGACAAAAATATGGAAAGATATTTGTGCCCCACTGATGATCAGATTAATTGGGGGCTTTTGTCGGCTGCCTAGTTTGCCTACGCCTAAAGCCGGCCTGGTGCCGCCCAAGCTGACACTGACACTTTGTGACTTTGTCTCAGACCGTGACCGTGTTAAATAATTTGATTATTGAGTTTAGAGAGTCTTGTCAAATATACAGCATCTAAATAAGTTGTTGATCTTTCTAGAAAATGGCGATTAAAGTGATTTAGTTTGTGGAATAATGTTACATATTCTAGTTGCTGTGCGGCTGTTTAGTTGAGGTAAGAATATTTAGATTAAGCCAGTATTAAATTGTTCGAAGGCTCTTAAGTTAATATTAGTAATTAGTATCACGTATCTTTGCACAAGAAATCGACTTACATTGTAATACTTTAAATATATATTTAAATATTATCACCAAAACCTTTAACAAAAATATATTGATAAAATAAAAAAAGAAAAAAAAGGCAGCAACAAAATAATAATAAAAAACAAAACAAATAACATTAAACTTTCAAGTACATAAAATGGATTGAATGAAAATAATAAATAAAGATTTACCATAGAGTAGTTTTTAAAAGAGTTATTGATGTTCAGTGACAATGATGCCATGGTTTTGTTTATTAATTTTCCACAGGAGAGGGAGACACTTTTTGATTTTTTTAACAAACAAGTTTCACAAAACGACTGACTTTTTAAAGCTTCAGTGAAAAGTTTTATTTAAAGGATGACTTATTTAAGTTGAAGGAATAGACTTGAAAGAGGAGATGGAGTCTAGATTCACAGAATTAATACGCGCTGTGGAAAATGGCCATGAAAAGATTGTTGCAAAACTGATTAAAAAGGGAGTTAACATCCATGGAAAAACGCACTGTGGAGAAACTATCCTTAACAAAGCGATAGAAATGTATGACATAAAAATTGTGAAACTTCTTATAAAGAGCGGGGCGAAGATCAATGAAAAAAATGAAAGTGGTCAAGCCGCTATCCACCAGGCGTCAGAGAATGGATTTAAGGATATAGTGGAACTTCTCATTGATAACGGGGCGAATATAAACGAGAAATCAGGCTTACGTGGTCTTACTGCACTTTACATAGCAGCAAACTACGATCATAAAGATGTTGTTGAACTTCTTATCAGAAAGGGGGCTCTAATAAATGAGAAGACAAACGACGGTTTCACTGCTCTTTACCTTGCGTCGGAACAAGGATACAAAGATGTTGCTGAACTTCTTCTTGATAATGGGGCTGATGTCAATGGAAGATCGGGTAAAGACGGTTACAATAGTCTGATCATAGCATCAGAAAATGGACACACTGATGTTGTCGAACGTCTCCTTGAAAAGGGGGCCGACGTCAATGGGAAAACAGACAAAGAAGGTATTAGCGCTCTATACATAGCATCACAAAATGGACATACTGATATTGTCAAACGTCTCCTTGTTAGAGGGGCCGATGTGAATAAGAAAACAGACGAAGAAGGTGCCAGCGCTCTATTCATAGCATCGCAAAATGGTCATGTTGGTGTTGTCGAACGTCTGCTTGATAATGGGGCCGACGTGAATGAGAAAATAGCCAAAACAGGTTCTAGCGCTCTGTTCATAGCGTCACAATTTGGCCATGTTGAGGTTGTTGAACTTCTGGTTTTAAAAGGCGCTAACGTTAATGAAAAGATGACTAGAGGGTCCACAGCTCTTCACATAGCGTCTCTGAAAGGTCACAAGAAGACTGTCGAGTTTCTGATCTTAAAAGGAGCACAAATAAACGAGAAGACGTTAGAGGAAGCAACTTCGCTACACCTGGCAGCTTTCCGTGGACATAGAGATGTCGTTGAATTTCTGATTTCAAAGGGAGCTAATGTCAACGAGAAAACAAAACTGGGTTACTCTACTCTTCACTCTGCATCTGAAAGCGGCCATAAAAATGTTGTTGAAATTCTCATTGAAGCTGGGGCAAATTTAAATGAGAAGGATGCGGAAGGAGAAACTCCGCTACACGTAGCTGTAACTTGTAAAGATTTAGAGATTGTTAAAATCCTCATCATGAAAGGGGCTGAAGTGGATGCTAAGACGAATATAGAGCAAACAGCCCTCTACCTGGCATCGGTACAGGGCCATAAAGATATTGTTGAATATCTTGCTATAAACGGGGCCAATATAAATGAGAAAGATGACTGGGATTGGATCCCCCTTCACGCAGCGTCATATAATTGTCATATGGAGACCATTCAATTTCTCATTAAAAAAGGAGCAAATGTAAACGAGAGAATGCGCATGGGCTATACACCTTTTTATGTACCTGCTTCACAAAACGTTCATACACAAGTTTCAAAAGGGGGACATTTTAGCAAAGAAAAAACCAAATATTATACAGTTACAGCTCTTACACTCGCCTCACAACAAGGTAACAGAGCAGTCGTCGAATGTCTAATTCATAATGGCGCTGATGTAAATGAAGTGACATCGCATACTAACTCAGCACTTCAACTAGCATCAAGTTTTGATTATTCAGACGTTGTTAACGTTCTCATTAGCAATGGGGCAGATGTTAATTATACCACGAAGAAAGGTTGGACTGCCTTACATATGGCTTCCCATAGCGGTCAACTTGATATTGTTAAACTTTTATATGACCGCGGTGCTAAGGTTTTGACAAACAACTTTACGCCTGTCATGAGCGCTGCTTTTAATTTCACTAGTGATATTAGACATCCACACAACCCTAGTATGGATATAATACAATTTTTAATCGGAAAAGGTTGTGACGTGAATACAACTGATGAACATGGTCGGACCGCCTTGATGTTTGCTGTCATGACTGGACATAAAGATATAATATATTGGTATTTTGACATAGGATTGGAAGAGAAGCCAACGCCTAAGAAATCTGTTAGTATTGTCATATTCAACAGAAAGAGGAGAGAAATTATTTCAGAGCTATTAAAACAAGGATCTGACGTCAACTTAAAGGACAAACATGGCTGGACTGCTCTGATGATTGCTACAGAATGTGGAGATATTAAATCTGTTGAAGAATTCATTCAACATAAAACTAATGTCAATGAGAAAAACATAATGGGATGGACAGCTCTGTCAATAGCTTCACAATATGGGCATAATGATATCATCATCAAACTAATAGAACATGGAGCGAAAGTAAATGAGAAAATCACAGATGGGTGGACAAATCTCATGATAGCTGTTCTCAATGATCAGAAGGAAACTGTGAATTTGTTGATTGAAAATGGGGCCAAAGTTAATGAAACAAATAATTTTAGGTGTTCCGCTTTGATGATAGCAGCAGAAAATGGATTTAAAGATATTGTTAAAATTCTTTGTGATAAAGGTGCGACCATCGACAAGAAAAATAAATATGGCTGGACGGCTTTAATGAAAGCGTCAAAGAATGGACATACCAGCACAGTTCAGTGTCTTCTTGCTTATAAAGCAAACATCAGTTTAAAAGACATTGATGATTTTAATGCAGTAATGATTGCTTGTCAAGAAGGGCATAAAGAAATAGTTGAACAACTTATTGAAAAAGGTTCAAACATTAATGAACCAAATAAATATGGACTGACAGCTCTAATTATTGCATCTTATCACGGACATAAAGATATTGTTGCACTGATGCTTACAAATCAAGAACCAATCTCTGAGGACCATGAAAACGTGTCGAGTGCTTTGTACTTTGCCTTGAAAAACAGAAAAATGGATGTTGTTGAATTAATAGTTTCCCGAGGTGGCAATGGACGTATGATAGTTGAGTGTGGAAGAGTCCACCAACTAACAGCATTGACTCACCCATCAATTGATGCCAGTGAACTTGTTACAGTACTAGAGACCAGTCACACCTTAGTGAGGAATGAGTGTTGCTGCAAATATCTTACAGAGAATCTTTATTTCCTTCAAGATTTATTTGAATATAACACCAATCGGCCAGCTGTGTCAAATAAAAAAAAATCAATGATTCAATTGCTTCTGTAAGTAAAATTTGATTTTGAAATAATTTTGAAACTTTCTAATTTTTATTTAATTACAAGACACCATTTTTTGAATTTGTAAAACTGAAAAAGAAAAAAAAGTTTAAGGAATAAAAAACCTACCTGTAAATTACTATGTTGTTTGTATAGGTACTCAATATGGAAGAGAAAATTTATTGCGTGTTTCTACATATTTTCAATTGAGGTTAAATAATGACTTTTAAAATTTAACTTTTTTTTGTAAAAATATTTACGTATCATTAATTTTACATTTGAGTTTTTCAAAAACATAATGTAATCGGTTTTTTATTTTGAAAAAAACAAAACAAAAAACAAACGACTTCGTGAATTTAGATTTTTTTTTTACTGATATTGTTTCCAGTCAGTAATTTATAAACAGATCAACAATCAAGTAATCATATAACTTGAAAAATTAGTCTTTAGCAGAGTAATGTAACAAATAAATAAAAGATTTTCTTGATCAACTCCTAGTCCCGACATGTTGGAGAGCCTGGAAAATGGTCGGTTCCACTTAGACCATTCTGCTGGTCGAATTACTGCTTCATCGTTACCCGAGTTCGAGTAAGTTTTCTGAGTTTCGTTATTTTCTGTATTTTTAACATTACTGTGTTTCAAGACGAAATGCTGACTTCAAGATAAGTTAGTGTGAACTTAGCTGCCTGGCTGCGTTAGGGTTTAAAGAAGTCTGGGGACTCCATAACTGTAATGTCAAGATCATGTGAATCTTGCTCACTGACCAGACGTTTATGTCTAAATCCTGAAAAAAAAAAAAAAAAAAAAAACAACAACAGAACATTAAAAAATATCTTTCAAAGGGAAACAGCACTAAATGAAGTTCTTTTAGTGTTTTACAACAACCTTGCATGCGGAGTGCGTATTCTAAATGTAATATAATGTTTTATTATAATATTTAGGGCTGCGGAAAATAACGATTAATTAATAGATTAATAGTTAATTTTTTAAATCGATTAAAATTAATTTCATCGATTAAAATTCAATTAAAATTTAAGAAAATACTTAACTTTTTTCTTCTATTTATTAACAATTTATATTTTTTGTTACTTACAAAATTTCCCTCTCATTATTGTTATTTGTTTAGACGTGCATACGCAAACAAAAGTTTTTTCCCCTTATTTCCTAATATCTTAAAATCTATTGCTAAAGGCTGTCAATATTGTTGAAAAAAAGTTGCCCGGGTACCCGTCCAAATTACAAACGGGTACCCGGGTAACCTGTTGGTAGCATTACATAACTTACCCATGATTCACCTCATTTCACCCACGGCATACGTCTTACCCAGCTTACACTGTTAGTAACTATTTAATTTATTGACTTAAAAAACTGATAACGTTATGTACATTTTATTTGTGCTAGGCGCACGTGGTAATGAAAAAAAAGAAAAGAAACACAAACGAAAGAGGAGAGGGTGTGGGCTATAGGAGGGGAGGGAGGAGAGGGGGTAGGTAAACAACATTGGCTAGTCCAAGTCAGTCACCCAATGTCGGCGTACTTCAAAGCAAAATTAGTGTCAAAGCAGGGGTAAAACACTCCTGCTTTGACATAAACTTTATTTACAACCGCAAACACAACTACGTTCCTATTAACAGTACTTTTTGAACGTTCCTTAAAAGATTCTCATCATTATCATAATATCAAACAGCTGACCTGTTTGAGAAGAAACGAAATACAATGAAAACAAAGTCTTCAGTAATTAAAAAAACAAATTACTCCTGAAAGGTTCACAATAGTGCACTAAAAACTTAACAAAGTTTAATGGCGTCTGGATTATTAAAATAAAATGTGTATATAGCTTACTTAAGACAAAAAATTAGCCAGGGTTCGAATCCTCGAATCTTTACCAATAAAGAGAAAAGCTCTGACAAAAAGACTGCAGTCATTCATCATTGATTCTTTACCCCCCCCCCCCCGTGTAGATAGAAGCATGACACTTTGGGAGGTTATTGAGTACACTCTTACGATGACAACTGGTGGAACGGATATTTATAACTTCCAATCATGGGTGAAGGAGGGGAAGGGGACAGGGGCCCACCTAAAAATATTTTTTATATTACAAAGGCTTTATAAACATGTGTTTAAAATTTGGCTACTACTTTAATCGATCTCGACCAAACAGTGTTCATAAAACTTGGTGACCAATTTTAAAATACTATGGAGCAATAGACTCCTCATGATAACTACTTTTCGGTGGGGTGCCTAAATTTTTTGGTAAACATTTAATTCTTTATTCCCGATTGCACTTTACACGATTACACCAATGTTGACAAACATAATATATATAAGGAGCTACATTGAAATTATTCGGGTATTGAACTTTACATCTTACACTAATTGGGCAATGGGGTCCTTATTGCAATTTAAAAAAAAATATGTGAGCTGTATAAATACTATTTGATTAATCCGATTAAAATGAAACTTATTGAAATTATTGAGTACGTTTCCACAAGGTTTTCTGATTAAAATTTTTAAAAAGTAACCCTTAAAAGCGGTCGGAGCCCCAAATGTCAATTTTTCATGATAAACTTAAAAAGGTATTTTATCTTTGAAACTAGGTAAGTGGAAGAATCTTGAGAAAACTTGGTAGCCAATATAAAAATTTGTTTGCCCATATTAAAGCTCTGAAGGGAAGTAAGCATCTGATGTTTATTCATTTGGGCTCGGGGGCCCCAAATATTCATTTCTTAAATTTTAAAGCTCTATGTCCCATTAGATATTAAACAATCCTGAAAAATATTTCTGTCACGAACCAGATTGAAATTAACAATTTTGAAATTTACATCTTACACAAATTAGAAATAGGGGCCTTAAAGTACTTTTTAAAATTTCCTAATATAAGATGCATAAATATTATTGTATTCATCCGACAGCCATGAAACTTTACAAAGTTATTAATTAAGTGCGTTCCCAAAACATTTCCTGGCATAAACGTCTTTAAAAAAATAAAATACAATTTTAAGGATCTTGAATAAACTTGTTATATAAAATTTGATGGCACTAAACTCTCAATGCCAACACCTTCAGGGAGAGGGAGAGAAGAGCATTTTTTGTTGTTGTTTTTTAACGCTTTAAAAATAAGTAGGCTAATATTAAATAATTACAACTTTAAATATCTTTAAAAAAAATTCAAATGTTAATCATTTTAATGACGTGCAATGCTTAGAAGGAATAGCTCATTATGTTAAAAACTATTACAGAGAGTTGGTATAACTCGGGAAACTATTATTTGCGTATTCTGCCCTTTACCATTACCAACAGAGACACAGCATGAGGTATTATGATTATTTCTTCAATTAATTACTAGAAAAATACCCGTTACATTTGGCGTTGAAATATCTCGTACCACTAATCCGGAGAATGGAATCAAAAGTAACAAAGCCCATTAGAAAAATTAAATATGGCAAATGATATTGTCGTCTTAGTTTTGAACGCAGGTATTTTGTTAATTAGTGATAATTCTATAAAAAAATATTTGTCTGTAACTGCTCTATGTGTCATTATTTTTCAAGGTCGTATAAAGTTGAGGGGGAAAGAAACCTTAAACGTTTACTAAAATAGTTGATGACATCAGGTCCGAAGGAATGAAAGATAAGAGTACAGTGCACTAAATTATTTTAAAAAGGGCTGTACAATTTTTATTTACCTAGTTTGATTAAGATCCACCCATTTAAAAGAGTCTAACGCTTAAATTAGTTTTTAAAATTGCTCATGTTAGCATGCAAATGAAATTTTTGGTCAATGGCCACCCATGAATTTAAAATTTTAAAAAATTCAACGAAGCAGCAAGTGTGGGTACCTATGGAACCGTAGCCGCAACCCTGCACACAGGTGGCCCATGGCATTGTGTCGTTTTTCACTAACACGGTGCTCTCTACACTCCTTTATGCTTGCGAAACATGGACCTTGTATCAATGCTATGCTAAAAAGCTGAACCACTTTCACACAACAAGCCTCAGGAAGATCCTTGGCAGGACAAAACTCCAGACACAGTGGTGCTAACCAAAGCAGGTCTCCCCAGCATCTTCACCTCCTGATGCTGTCACAGCTTCGCATGGCAGGGCACCTAACCAGAATGCCAAATGAGAGACTACCAAAGAGACTCTTCTATGGCTAGCTCCAGCATGGCCAGCGGTCCCATGGTGGACAAAAGAAACGCTTTAAATACGTATTGAAAGCCTCTCTCAAAGCAATAAACCCAGACACCTGAGAAGAAGCTGCAGTGGACCGTTTGACCTGGCGCCAATCCATCCATAAAGGTGCCAGGACATGCGAGGCAAACAGGATCAACGCCGCAGAAAAGAAGAGGCAAGTCCGAAAGGCCCGTGCTGTCAACCCTACAGGAGACAACCCAGTCGTCCCTTGTCCTTTCTGTTCCCGAACCTTCCGTGCCAGGATCGGTCTCATCAGCCATCTGCGCACACATAGGCAAAACCAGTCCCAGCAATCCTCGGATGACTAGAGTGGTCCTCGGATGACTAGAGTGGTCCTCGGATGACTAGAGTGGTCCTCGGATGACTAGAGTGGTCCAACCCTCGGATGACTAGAGTGGTCCTCGGATGACTAGAGTGGTCCTCGGATGACTAGAGTGGTCCTCGGATGACTTGAGTTGTCCTCGGATGACTAGAGTGGTCCAACCCTCGGATGACTAGAGTGGTCCTCGGATGACTAGAGTGGTCCTCGGATGACTAGAGTGGACCTCGGATGACTAGAGTGGTCCTCGGATGACTAGAGTGGACCTCAGATGACTAGAGTGGTCCTCGGATGACTAGAGTGGTCCTCGGATGACTAGAGTGGACCTCGGATGACTAGAGTGGTCCTCGGATGACTAGAGTGGTCCTCGGATGACTAGAGTGTTACTCGGATGACTAGAGTGGTCCTCGGGATACTAGAGTGGTCCTCGGATGACTAGAGTGGTCCTCGGATGACTAGAGTGGTCCTCGGATGACTAGAGTGGTCCTCGTCGACTCGATGGAAGAACAACACGCTTTTCTTTTATGCTCTATGAAGTTGCATATTTGTATATTTAAAGAAACATATTATGAAATCGGTTTCGCCCCCCCTTTCAATAGCTTTTGTTTGATTATTATTTACATGTAATATATCAATGCATCTTAGACTAAATTTGAAAAAAAAATTGCTTTAATATAGAAGTGGAAGAGGTGCTGAATTGATAATACTATTATCATGATTGTATCATTATTATTCATGCAAACTTATACTGTTCGGAACCTTAGCTTGGATGTTTTCTCATTACACATATATTCGTATATATAATCAAAAAATATAATTTACTATGTATGTCCGTTCGTAATGCTAGACTTTAGGAAAACCACCACTACAAAAAAAAAAAAAAAAAAAAAAAAAGCCTCGAGAAAAAAATACTAGACCCAAAATAAATATTTTTGAAAGTCGCATAAAATTATTCAATACGGAAATGAGATTTCATTTTCTCTCTTAGTCTCTACATTTTCTGATTATTTACTATACAGCTCTCAGGCAAATATTGACAATAACAAAACTGAAATATATTTATTTTGAAAACTTCCTTATTTTTCAAGGGTAATACACGAGTGTGTGTATATATAAATATATATATATAAAATAAACTTTGGCAACGAATACATTTCTCATACTTTTTTCTTTATATTTACCTTGACTCGGGCGGATTAAGACTGCACGGGGCCCCGGCTTCAATCAAACGGGGGCCCTATCCAGCCAGCGTGCCTTAAAATAAAATGATTGCTAACAGCTAATATAAGACTGTAACTAAATATTAATAATGAAAAAAAAAAAAACTGAAAACGAAGAAATAACTGTTTGAAGTGTTCGAGGTATGTTACAAATGAGTACGAAAAGAAAAAAATATATTCCACTGCTGGGAAACGACCCCGACACCGCTTGCAACACGAGCCTATACTCTCTCCACACGGCCAGTGGAGCTTGTCTAATCTGAGAAATTTTAAAAATATAAACTATATTGTATACTATGTTCTCCAAGTGAGCCAATTATATCATGTTTTTTCGATTATTAAGACTGAATCACGATTAGTTGTATAGATAATATTTATAAATTTATTAAATTTATTATATTTTAAAGGGTTCGTGCAAAAATGTGTACACTTTTCTAATAAAATATAAAAAGTTTGGGGCCCCCAAACCGTCGGGGGCCCCTGGCCTTAGCCCGTTCAGCCCCCCCCCTTAATCCACCATCGCCTTGACCATTGCATTTCTGGTGTTATCGAATTGTTTGAAACTGCTGAGCCTGTTAATTTGTCTTTTTTTTCAGAATTAATCTGCACGTGACAAACAATTTTGGGAGCGTTGCGAATTATGTTGGAGAAGGCAGCATACATGTCACCCACCATTCTTCTTAACAAAAGAGATCGCCGAAGAGTGTTGAAATGACCAATGCCTGAAGAGACTGTTCTCTGATTTACACTTTACAACAATTACTATTCTTCTCGAAATGACACTCTTTGTTGCTTCTTAAGTATGCACTATAATTCTATATATTTAATTTTGAGAAAAAAATTACTATATCCCCACCCAAACTGGTTTGACTGTTTTATAAATTAAACTCAGTGAAAGTAAAATTTGAAGCCACTTAACAAATTCCTGCCCTTTAAATTGTTATTACAATTACACGTAAAAGCCTTGCACAATATGGTTAATGTAATCAACTCTCGCACTCTTGTAGTGAACTCTTTTTCATTGTTCATGTCATATAAATATTAAATAGACACAAAGCTGTTAAAATATATAAAAAACTTTAGTTAATACTTTATTCTCACTAAATCGGATTAACACTGGTTATAACGAATTAATTTTAAACAGTTTTAAAATGTGTTTAAACGAGGGTAAATTCACTGTCATAAATGAAGGAAGTTTTAAAGTTAAATAAATTTCAGCTTCAATTTTTTAATTTTGAACAAATGATCATCAGAAAAAAATGAATACACATAATATAAAAATTAATGTGTGTATGTTTGTCTTTTATAGCTCACTGAATCATTCATCCGATCACGATTAAAATGTAGTAGCTTCCGGGATAGTTTGTGTGAAAAAACCTCTTGAAAATTGACACTCATGGGGGGCCGAAACACTTAATGTTTTTTATTTCTTATATGAGCTATATTCAAATTAGTTTGGAAAATGAACGGATCTTGACCGAACTTAGTACATATATATATTATAACCCATATTAAAATACCATACTGCGTTCAAACCCTAAATGTCCATTTTTTTGGGGTGGAAGTTTCAAAATTAAATATATTTCAGATTCAATCTCTTTATTTTGATCAATGATCATCAGAAAAATTGAATGAACTTAATATAAAAAATAATGTATGTATGTATGTTTGTCCTTTATAGCTCACTAAATCATTCATCCGATCACGATTAAAATGTAGTTAGTTTCCGGGGTAGTTTGTGACAAAAAACATAGCGTGTATATAAAAAAAGGCAACGGGCCCCTTGACATCAAAAGCTGCTCCCCTAAAGTCCAAAAATGGAGAAATTATTCAAGACCAGGCAGCACAGCTAAAACGGTGGGTTGAGCATTATCTGGAATTGTATTCAACAGCTACCACAGTCTCCAGCACCGCTATAGATGACATCCCAGATATGCCACTCATGGAAGAACTTGATGTCGTGCCCACACAGGAAGAGCTGAGCAAAGCAATTGACAGTCTAGCTTGTGGAAAAGCTCCGGGGAATGATGGAATACCACCAGAGGTTCTAAAGAGTGGCAAGACAGCTTTACTCCAACCATTGCACGAGATTCTGTCCCTCTGCTGGGAACAGGGCTACATCCCCCAAGACCTAAAGGATGCAAATATAGTGACACTATATAAAAACAAAGGTGATAGGAGTGATTGCAATAATTATCGCGGCATTTCACTCCTTAGTATTGTAGGAAAGACCTTTGCCCGCGTTATACTAAAACGTTTACAAAGCCTAGCATCCCGCGTCTATCCAGAATCTCAGTGTGGTTTCCGGTCCGGTCGGTCTACCATAGACATGGTGTTCTCCATACGACAGCTCCAGGAAAAATGCAGAGAGCAGCAGATGCCACTATACATTGCATTTGTGGACCTTACAAAAGCCTTCGACTTAGTCAGTCGCAACGGGCTATTCCAAATACTGGCAAAAATTGGATGTCCCCCTCACCTACTTGCCATCATCAGACAGTTCCATGAAAATATGCTTGGCACAGTACAGTTCGATGGAGCTAAGTCAGAGGCCTTCCCTGTCAGCAGCGGAGTTAAACAAGGTTGTGTACTCGCACCAACACTCTTCGCAATATTCTTCTCTGTACTTCTTCGATACGCATTCAAGGATAGCAGTGAGGGAATCTGGTTACATACCAGAGCTGATGGAGGACTTTTCAACACTGCCCGCCTCCGAGCCAAGACCAAAACGACGGATGTCCTAATTCGAGAGCTACTATTTGCGGATGATGCGGCACTAACAGCACATACAGAATCTGGTTTGCAACAACTCGTGTCAAGCTTCTCCAATGCCTGCAAAGAATTTGGTCTCAGGTGAAAACATAAAAAGACAAACATCATGGCCCAAGACACTCGACCTCCTCCTACCATAAATATCGATAATGAAAACTTGGAGGTTGTGGACAGCTTCACCTACTTGGGATCCAAGGTCTCCAATACACTGTCCATTGAAGAAGAAATAAACAGCAGAATTGGCAAGGCAGCCGCAACAATGGCTAAACTAAATAAGCGGGTCTGGCAAAACACCAAGCTAACGGAGAAAACCAAACTGTGCGTCTATCGAGCCTGTGTCATCAGTACACTACTATATGGGAGCGAGACATGGACCACTTATACATCACAAGAGCGTAAGCTTAACAGCTTCCATTTGAGATGCCTGCGCCGCATCCTTGGTATTAAATGGCAAGAAAAAGTGCCTAATAGTGAGGTACTAACGCGTGCCAATACCCAAAGCATGTTCTCAATTCTTAGTGAAAGACGCCTGAGGTGGCTAGGACATGTCAAAAGAATGAGCCCCGGCCGCATCCCGAAGGACCTCCTATATGGTGAACTTGCTTCAGGAAAGAGGAAAACAGGTCGCCCACGCTTGCGATTTAAAGATGTCTGTCAAAGGGACATGAAAGCAGCCAAAATACATACAAGTGACTGGGAGTGTAAGGCAGAAGACCGATCTACTTGGCGCACAGTTGTCAAAGAGGGCGTCATAGTAGCCGAGGAGCGAAGAATGGAGGAGGCTGCAGACAGAAGAGCTAGGAGAAAGGCCAAAACATTTGGAAGCACAGAACTCGTGGAGATTTAGTGGAGATTCTGGATAGACGCGAGATGCTAGGCTCTGTAAACGTGTTAGTATAACGCGGGAAAAGATATTTCCGACAATACTAAGGAATGAAATGCCGCGATAATTATTGCAATCACTCCTATTTTCTTTTTTTTTTAATATAGTGTCACTATAGTTGCATCCTTTAGGTCTTGTGGGATGTAGCCTTGTTCCCAGCAGAGGGACAGAATCTCGTGCAATGGTTGGAGTAGAGCTGTCTTGCCACTCTTTAGAACCTCTGGTGGTATTCCATCACTCCCAAACGCTTTTCCACAAGCTAGGCTGTCAATTGCTTTGCTCAGCTCTTCCTGTTTGGGCACGACATCAAGTTCTTCCATGAGTGGCATATCTGGGATGTCATCTAGAGCGGTGCTGGAGACTGTGGTAACTGTTGAATACAATTCCAGATAATGCTCAACCCACCGTTTTAGCTGTACTGCCTGGTCTTGAATAATTTCTCCACTTTTGGACTTTAGGGGAACTATATTTGACGTCAAGGGGCCAGTTGCCTTTTTGATGTTTTCGTACATGACTTTTGCATTGCTCATGTCTGCAGCTAATTGTATACTGGAACAGAGCTTAAGCCAGTAGGTATTGACACACTTACGTGCAACCTAAAAACACATAAGTACTTTTTAACATAATAAACTTTAATCCAATACTAGAACTTCTTTATATGAAATTAATGTATTAGTGGAACACATTCGGTGACCATCTTGCTCGTCTCTCCTCATGCATACTTTATTCTCTTATTGTCTTCTAGGATTCATTCATCACGTTATCTCTCTCTACCATTCATATATCAAATACTATCATGTGAAACGGGGCCCAGAAACGTTTTTTTTCTTATATGAGCTATATAAAAAGTGAAAATCTATAAATCTCTTATTTCCCGAATAGGTAAAGGCTTGCAACGTTGGGGGGGTTGTTAAATACATTTTCTCGATGATAGCCTGTGAAAATAGGCGAAAAAGAATATTAAAAATCTCGTTCATGTGGGTTCCCCTTGGCCTTATAGGTAAATGTATGAAACTGAGGAATTTTTTTGAATACACGCTCCCGACGACAATTGGAAAAAATAATGCTGAAACTCCCTCTCATGGGGTGCCGGGGGCCCAAATATAGTTGTTCTTATACCAAAAACAGACTCATAACTAATTCTCCAATTTTCCGTGTAGGTAGGAGCATGAAACTTTGGAAAATTGTTAAGTACCCGCTCACGACGTAATTTGATGTAAAAGAATTTTGAAATACACACTCATGGGGGCCGGGGCCCAAAAACAGTTTTTTCTCTTATATGAGCTATATAAAAATTGAAAACTATTATTCTCTCTTATTTCCCGAATAGGAAAGGCGTGAAACGTTGGGGGGGGTTGTTAAATACACTTCCACGATTGTAGCAGGTGAAAACATATTTCAAATATTCCTTAATGGGTGAATGGGGCCAAAATATAGTTTTTAATGCACTCACTCTCTCAATCATCACTAATTCTCCATCTTCCCGTGTTGGTAGGAGCATGCAAATAGGGGAAGTTGTTGAGTACCCTCTCAAGACGAAAAGGAAATTCAAGTTTTCCAAATTATTTTGGGCCGGGGTCCCAAACTATTTCTCTTTATTTGTAAAAATTAAAAAGTTCCATTTTTTTGTAAAATTTTCCTTAATATATAGTTAATTAAGGACTAGGAATTTGCCTCACCTAGCCAGGTGCCGCCCGAGTCTTCCCCCCCCCTTGACCCTTTGCTACGCCACTGGTGACATTCCTACTATTTGACGATGGGAAATTGGGGGAGGTCTATTAGTTTAGTCGTGATTGGGCAGACATCTTGAGCTCATCTCAGTGGGTTACGCAAAACTTATTGACGCCTCTAGCGAGACAGCCGCACTAATATATATATACTAGATTGTGCCGGGGCGCCGTGGCACCTGCGGCGCCCACTTTTTTAGGGCGCCTACGGCGGCAACCTTTTTCAAAATCCCAACTAACTTGTCCTTTTTTTATTATAAATATGAACTAATAAACTTTCTGAAATGTACGCAAAGTATTTGAAATGTACGCAAAGTATTTAATAATAGGGGTTGTATTTTGCGCACCGATGCACACCAAACAATGAAGTCATCTTATCAAATAATTTTACAGCGCTAATCACCACACGATTTTTCAACTAACTGCTGTAGACTGTCGTACATCGTTCCTCAGCGTTCCACATCCAGTGAGTGACCTGGGCTTTTATATTATATATATATATATATAATAAATTATTCCTTCAATAACTTTACCAAGACGTTTGAAATTAAAAAAATCCAATAATTTACTAAGAATTAGCTTTTTGTAATCATTTCTAAACACTGATTTATATATGCTACAGTAATAATTTGTCAGATTTTTTATATGACTACAAACAAGTAAAAAAACAAAAACTGATAATAACCACATAACCTTAACTACAGTCATCTATACTTCTATCAAAATAACTAGGGTTGCAAAATACATCGTTCAAATTCAATAAAAAGAAATATTAAACAAACATACGCACATACATGTATGCATACATTCATCCATGCATCAATGCATACATAAATACTTGCATACATACATGCATACTTACACACGCAATGCAGGTACAAAATACATATATACATACATACATACATACATTCATAAATACATACACACATATACACAAAATGCAAGCACAAAATACATACATACACATACATACAAACATGTATATGGATACACAAAAATTACTTTATACATTGCAGACGCTCCTTATTTACCGGAGATTATTGCGTCCTACGCTTCTCCAAGGTTTATTTATTGTTTATGTCTAGTTTTAATTAGGGTTTTAACGGATCTCCCCTTTGGATAATCTGAAATCCGGCCATGTTTACAATTCCGGCTTCAGTTCAGAAATAATTTCAATTTAAAAATATGGCCAAATCTGGCAAGCTGAGGCAGATAGATCCATAAAATATACATATTTATAATAGCTCCGGCTCTAGAAAATCCGGAATCCCTCCATGTTTTGCTCATCCGTCTCCACGTCTGGGTTCGGCCGGATGTCACTAGATAAATCCGGTCAAATACTAATTTTTATATATATGTATAATGTATGTGTGTGTGTGTTTTGAGTGTGTGAAATACTACTATTTTCCTTACATTAAAATAAATTTTCATTAGAGTGAGCCTGAAAACTTTAAGAAATTAAATTTATCATTTCAAATAATTCATTGCATGGACATTACAATAAGATCAGGCACTAACATAAATAATTTTCAAACAGTTAAATAAAATAGCCTACGTACTAAAATGTGAAGTAAGTAATAAGCTTATGAAATGTTTGGGGAACATTTTAAACATATGAGCGTTCCACGTTCCCTTTGTCCACGTTTGTCTGTTATATTTTGGGAAACGAGATGACAATCATTTCACACACAGAACGGCGCATGTCATCAATAAAAAATCCACCTCTAAGCTACACCTTCAATCTCTGGGGCTCTAACATTCCGTAATGAAATTGAATTTATACTAATTCCGCGGCACGCGAGTTTCAAACTAGCTAAGCGTTCACCTCATGGACGAGAAAGTTCAACAAAAACAACAACTATCGATCGATCTGAAGTTTTGATACTATGCATTGTTAGGTGACACGAGTCTATGAGCAAATTTTCAGCTCGATAGCAGGACTGAAAGTGGGTCATTTTTAGTTTTATTTGTCCGCCCGATGGACCAAGACAGAGCCGGCGGTGAAGTTAATATAAGGGATTTAAAAATATAATTAATAGTTTTGTGTGTGTCACGTCACGGTGTTTTATTATAAATTTTAATTAATTTTTTTAATTAAAAAAATTTTGTTTGAAATTATGAGGTACTTTGTGGGAAGGTTTCCAAGCTTCGTTAATGTTTGTGACAGGGTGGAAGGGGGAGTCTAGAAGTAGCGTGACGTACTTTATGGTCAGTCGGCCTTCAATCGAATTATAAAGTTCATTTAAAGATGCAATTAATCGATGCGCTTCGTATTGCATTGACAATTCCGATCACTATTGTATCAGGGGAAGGAAGATTTTCCAAATTCAAATTAATTTTGAAATATACTATTAAAAACATACTACATTTATAAACGACTATGACGCAAAAACGCATGAACAGTCAGGTAATAATATCTATCAAACGAGATATTTTCGGTTTCTGGATTATTCACAAATTACCGCAGGCTTTGCTGCCATCAAGCACGAAAATTTGATTTTCGTTGAAAGTCTATGACATGGCTCGGGAAAATTTTTGTCTGAGAGAGCCATGGCCATTTTTTAAAAAAGTAATTCTGTAAGAGCCATACATTATGTTTTTAAAAAAAAAAAAAAATTTTAAGTAAATTTGTGCATTTTGTAAAATTTCATCAATAAAAGTACAAAAATTATATCTCTGAATTCATTTTAATAGCATTGTTATTCTGTCACTGTTAATGCTACTTATGGTGCTGCACGATTTGTGATCGGTATTTGGTCTTGATGTTCTTTTGATGTGAGAAATACTGCTCCCATGCATACGAAAAGCCAAACATGTCAGTACAACAATACTCACACGCTACAGTGTGCAGTATATTACGGGAAGCTTGTTCTAAGTTTTGACAATCAGCTGGTCTGCGTGTTGAAGTTTTATCAAATTAATTTCTTTCCATTTGTATTGCTCATCTATAGTGCTTTGCTATCGTGCAAGTCTTTCCACATCTTCATTTAGTGACTTGAATTTATTCACCCACATGCCTGGAGCTCAAAATCTCTGACGGAGACATCCAGGATACAACTCAGGTCAATGGTGTTCACTGCACACTCGTGTGGATGGGTTATGAATTTAAAAATACGAGTGCTGAGAAATTCTCCAAACCGCTCGTTTTAGGTGAGTGCAGGAGATTAAAACTGAAGCCTGCTAGCTGCTGAATACTAAGATGTTGAGTTCGGTCACTTGATGTGCACGTGTAGCTGCAGAATACTAAGATGTTGAGCTGGGTCACTTGATATGCACGTTTCTTTGAACTCTCTCAGCTTTTCAAAGTGTAGTAGATAACCTGTTTCAAAGTCACCTATGAAGTGTTCTAACTTGTTTTAAAATCCAGGAACAGCTTGTTGACTTGTTGGAGTGATACGATTGTATTTCCAGCGACTTATATTTTCACATTTAGGTGATTTACATAGTTTTTTTTTATATGTAATAAATATGTAGGTCAAAGACCACTGAAGAAAAAATTATATTATCGATTATTTTTCTGCAAGCCAGATGCAAATATCAATAGTGCCACATCTGGCTCTCGAACCATGGTTTCCTTTTCCCTGGTTTATGCCAATCTACATCAGTGTTTGTATAAAGCTCAGTTATTTGTGATTTAGCTATAAATAGAGGTAGTTTTTAATAAATTGTGTAACTTTATTATTTCCATTTTTTAAAATTTCATTTAGGGTCTGTCTATAAAGTATGTTACACTTTCGAATAAAAATATTTTTGTTAATTAAGAAAATAATTAAAATCTAATATAAAAAACCGTGAGATCACACATGGCCTGACACCTCTCCCCCCTGTCACATATTGTCACACTTTCTTACACCCCTTCCCTACCCCCGCATCCGGGCAAAACAGCGACTGTCAAAACAGTGATCGTCAAAACTGCGACTTCGAAACAGTGACTGTCAAAACAGCGACGGTCAAAACAGCCACCGTGAAAATAGCGACTGCATCAAAACAGCGACTGTATCAAAATAGCGACTGTATCAAAACAGCGACTTTTTTCTTTTGCTTGTGATAATGCAGGTTTTTTGTAGAGAAGGGACAATATAAAATTAAATACAAATGTGTATAAATAAATGTTGGTGTTTTAAAGAGTGCCTACACAGTGTCAGGTCATACGGGCCCAGCGGCTTAAACGATATTGTCCGCTATGCGGTGTTAGTAACTATTTAATGTATTAACTTTAGATACTGACAACTTTGTACATCTCATTACAATTCAGTTTTTATGCTAGGTAGGTCTACATGCTACACAAGAAAGAGAAGTGAATGATAGGGCGCAGGTTTGTGGTGGTTCCAGTGCCTGCGCCATTCATGTCAACACCTTAATAACAAATTGTTTTTTTTATTTCATCAATTGATGTTGATTTTACGATGAAAAGCGTAAAACCACTGGAAAAAAATATTTTAAAAAACCAATGATAAATGTGGTCCTTTCTAAGAATGTTTGGCATGGGAATGGAGGGAATATCTTATCTTATATGTTACAGAATTTAGGTACCTTACAAAGGACTATCTGACCACGTGGCATTTTTATTGTCCTATTACATCGCCACTTTCATCAGGGTGGAATGATCGATTGAGGTCTACCAAGACCAGCCATTATTCGTTGGCTGGCCCATGTTACATCAGGAGATGTTACGAGGGCTAGACTAAGCGACGACCAGAGGTCAACGTTTGCTGGCGAGATTTATGGGACATGTAAATAAAATGACTGGGGGTAGAGTGAATCTACGTACCTTTACCTGACCACGTGACCTTTTTATTGTTCGATTACATCGGATCGGGTGTGCTTTGCTGGACGTTGACAAGGATACCGGGTATGTATTCATGCTCGCAAACAACAGGCTGTTGATGATTTATTAAATCTGAAGTACCAAGCCACATACACAAGTCATCATATCCCTGACTGCTAGCTAACGAGAGAAAACTAACTGCTTATATCAGTCGTGTTCAAACCACAGTTTAGACATTGAAAAAAGTCAAAAAGTTTAGAACGGTTGGACCAGAATAGCTTTGCGGTGAAGTCGCTGTTTTGTTACAGTCGCTGTTTTGATACAGTCGCTGTTTTGAAGTCGCTATTATGACGGTCGCTGTTTTGACACAGTCACTGTTTTGAAGTCGCTGTTTTAAAGTCGCTGTTTTGACAGTCGCTGTTATGAACCCGTGCCCTTCCCCCCTCTGGAGCTCGGCGTACTTTATGGACGGCCCCTTAGGGCCACCAAATTCACTTCGCCTAGAGTCAGTCTTGATATACTGCGGACCTTATTGTGCGACAAGAAAGGTTGTTGAGCATAATGCTATCACGCAGCATGACACTCCATCTCAAAAATTATCATGATACATAGAGATAAATAAAATATTTTAAATATTCAATAATTCAAATACAGTATATTCAATTTATCTGAAACTAAAAAAAGTTATTGTCCAGCCCCAGGCTCAGGGTAAGGAAAAGGAAGAAGCACAATACGAAACTCAAAACTCGCGCACAAAGTTTAAAAAATTTGCTGCCTTTTGATTGAGCTAAATTTCCCACGGCCCCATACAAATTTAACATCGCTCTTTGCATCTTTTTTTTCAAATTTGAAATAAAACTTCAGCCCAAATCGATTCTTTTAAAAGTTGAAAATAATATGAACGTAAGTTAGAATCTGCATGGGACAAACAAGAATGCATATGCTCTCTCTAGGAACGTGTAAGCAAACTTCGCTTTACTGACTTGATTGAAAACTTCGCCATGAGAAATATTCTCGAACGATAGTTTTAGGTTGAAATAATAATAATGAATATTTTTAGGACTTTTTGATTTCAAATAGAGAAAACAATTAGTTAGCCTATGAAAAACAAAAATTAAAGAAAAAACATTAAAAAAATATTGTATAGTATAATGAAAACCCAAATTTTGGTGGCCATTTTGGCAGGGATAAGACATTAGCCAAAATCTCTGAACGTTATTTTGGAAGAAAATGAAGAATTACGTTCACCGATATGTCAAAGCTTGTCAGAAATGTTTTGTCATAAAACCAAAGACCATCCAGGAGGCACCACCACTGAACAATATACCAGTGTCTGTGAAAGTGTGGAGCTTAGTCGGTATTGATATGATCGGACCACTTCAGGAAACAACTAATGGAAATAGATATATAATAGCTGAAACCAATCATTTTTCCAAGTGGACTGAAACAACTGCTGTTCCCGATAAAAGTGCAAAAATCAACCGCAAAATTTCTTAATTCCGCTATTTGTCGCCTTGGTTGCATGGATATTCTAATTAGTGACCAGGGACAGGAGTTTGTGAATATAGTTATTGACAACCTAATGAAGAAGTTTCAAACTGATCACCGCTTTTCATCAGCCTACCATCCACAAACAAATGGTCAAAGAGAACGTGACAACAGAACTCTTAATGAGACTCTTAGCAAACTTGTCAATGACCAAGGTAACGACTAGGACAAATTTGTCCCTGGTGTTCTTTTAACATACCACACATCTGTACATGCTTCAACCAGGTGAACTCCTTTTGAAATTCTGTATGGGCGGAAAGCCAAGCTACCTACAGATGTCAGGCCTGTTGAAGATGGGACAGTTTTACCAACAACGTCTTTGGACAATGATGTCCTGTACACACTTACAGCAATTCAGAAAAATCTGCATCCAACCGTGAGTACCAATATCCAATCAGCCCAGGCGCATCAAAAGTGTAACTTTGATCTCAGAAATACAAGCAACAAAGATATAACTGATGACTCCATAGTTTATATCAAGAATCATCGCCGCATTCATCGCATGGGTTCGAAGCCGGAACCCACTAACATTTTCAAAAAGAAAGCGTCTTAGTGCAACTCTTGGACTTACTTTTGACAACTTTGTATTTTATGGCCGCACTCGAGATCTTGAACAACCGAGGCGCACATATAAAAAAAAAAGGGGATGGAAACTGTTTCTTTAGGGCCAAAAGTTAAGTTCTGACAGGAACAGAGGACAACTACATCCTTCTCAGAGATAAAGTAAATGGACACATGAACACTTTCATTACAAAAGAAATAAATGACTACTGCAATCAAATGTGGAGGAGTATATAAACATTTCTGGTATTTCTCGTGACGGAGTCTGGGCAACTGATGCAGAACATGGACTTTACTTTCAAAACCAGAGCGGTCATTTTGATGTTGTCATTAGTGTACAAATTTTACTGTAAGTAAGTAATTTTTAAAATGTTGTGTATTTTTGGACTTGATCATCATTTACTTTAAAAAATCATATATCTTAATTTCTATTCAAATGTTAAAGATATTTCCTTTCATTGAATAGATTTTTTAAAATGACTTAATTTAAACCTTTATTCTTGATTACCATAATATTTTTTTTTTTAAAATTAACTTATTAAATTATTATTCGTTTTGTCAATTTTTAAAGAAATACATGCAAACTATTTCATTCATGGAAAACATTTAATCCAAACTTTTGTATAGAAGGAGCGTCTATAAATGATAAGATAAGGGCAAGGAACCCAAAGTGTTCGCACCTGTTTGAAAAGCAACAAAAGTAACCCTGCTTAAGTTATTTACTTTTAAATTAGTGATGTAGTGCTGGATTATGTTAATGTTAAATGGAAAACGAAAATTATGCTGTTTCCATATAGATAATCTATATTAGTTTGGACTGCAACTCTTTATTTAGAATCGTGGAACAAAAAATAAGACCTCAATTGTTAAATAATACAACGAAAGTATTATTTAAAAAAA
>MUZC01004665.1:273776-305951 GCA_002072015.1 Radix auricularia | reverse complement strand
AAAAGGGCCAAGCTCCTTTCATTTATTTTAATGAAGTTTATAAATAATTTTAATTATAGAGCTAAAACATCAATAAAAAGTTTTAAAAGTCATTCATTCATTTTTAATATATATCCCCATGTTGTCAAAGGGGTATATTCTGGCCCGAGGGAGTATATTCTGGCCCGAGGGGGTATATTCTGGCCTATACCAGTTTAACCCCGAGGGTATATTCTGGCCTAGGCAAGGTTATACCCGGGTATATTCTGGTCAGGGGTTTAATCTTGCCTGTTACACCGGGCGCATTTATTTCAACGTGATCAAGCGCCGACTACCCGTGTGAATAATACTCGCCATTATCCCCACCACGCCGCAATCCCTGCCACTAATCGCTTCGAATAAAGACTCGAAATTCTTAATAATTAGAACTGTGAATAGTTGATTTCAGCCATATTATTTATAATTTATATACATAACCTATGAAACTTATATGCTAATTTGAATTTAAAACTAATTCCTGGACTTCCCGAAATGACATGAAACAGGTAAAAATTCGCAGACATGTCATTCCATCCGCCATTAGTTTTGGGAAAGGCTTCTCCACTGAGGTAATCTAATGATTTTAGTTCTAATTCTAATGTAATTATTTTTAAAATAGTGCAGTACAAAAACAACATCTGCCACATACACCGTGGGAAATAAATATTGTTTAGATTGGAGGTTTCGCGAATTTCCAACTTCAGAATAAACGTTCTATCGAATTTTGTTAAAGAATTTAAAGATTAATGTTGTTTCCAGGTTGTTTATTGAAGTCAGACATTAAATATCACTGTGTTCTGTGGTTGTATAGTTAAGATTATTATAAAATACCTTGCACTTTGGTTAAACATTGTACACATATTTTTTAAAATTTCCATTAATACAACTACAAATTTTCAGAATGTTTCTGTTATGTTAGGCAAAGAGAAAGGATTATATATAATATATATATACATTAAATTTCAGTTTTCATTAACTTAAATATTTAATTTTTTGGGGGTCAATATCATTTACGTCTTAACATCAGGTCATAGCCAATCAGAGTTACCATAGAGTAGTGTTAGAAGAGTTACTATAGAGTAGTGTTAGAAGAGTTACTATAGAGTAGTGTTAGAAGAGTTACTATAGAGTAGTGTTAAAAGAGGTAATATAGAGTAGTATTAGAAAAGTTACTATAAAGTAGTGTTAGAAGAGTTAATCTAGATAAGTGTTAGAAGAGGTAAAATAGATTAGTGTGAGAAGAGTTACTATATAGTATTTTTAGAAGAGTTACTATAGAGTAGTGTTAGAAGAGTTACTATAGAGTAGTGTTAGAAGAGTTACTATAGAGTAGTGTTAGAAGAGTTACTATAGAGTAGTGTTATAAGAGTTACTATAGAGTAGTGTTATAAGAGTTACTATAGAGAAGTGTTATAAGAAGTACTATAGAGTAGTGTAAGAAGTGTTAATATAGAGTAGGGTTAGAAGCAACTTTACATAGCTATGTTAGGAAAGTTACGATTCGGTATTATTAGAAGATTTACCATTTTGCAGGTTTTACTCTGTATAATAATACCTTTTAAATGTTCATCAGTTAATTCCAGGAGATCAAGACGCTTATAAAAATACGTTAAGAGAAAAGAAATGGAGAAGGAAAATGAAACTGGATTAACAGGTTTAATTTTGGCTGTTAGTAATGGCCAGAAAAAGATTGTCTCGAAATTGATTAAAAAGGGAGCTAATATCAATGAAAAAACAAGTACAGGAATTACGTCCCTTCAAACAGCATTGCTTAACGGTCAAACAAGTATTGCTAAACTTCTAATTAAGAAAGGTGCCAAAGTTGATGAAAAAACAAAATTTGTTCCAGAAGCTATTCACTTAGCAGCTTTGAAAGGATTCACAGATGTTGTTGAACTTCTTATTGATAATGGGGCGAATATTAACGGGAAAACAGGAGATGGTTTTACTGCCCTTCACTTAGCATCTTTAAAAAAACATCTAGACCTTATTGAACTTCTCATAAGAAAAGGGGCTCGAGTAAATGAGAAGACAATAGACGGCTATACTGCCCTTTACATGGCATCACAAAATGGGGACATCGATGTCGTAGAACGTCTTCTTGGTGGAGGGGCCGATTTAAATCAGAAAGGTAAAGGAAGTTCTAGCGCTCCACACGTAGCACAAGCATGTGGACATATAGGTGTTGTTGAAAATTTTCTTGATAAAGGGGCCGATGTGAATGAGCAAATAGACAAAGAGTTTAATAGCGCTCTATTCATAGCATCAAAATTTGGACATATTGGTGTTGTTGATCTTCTGGTTCGAAAAGGTGCAAAAGTTAATGAAAGGATGTCAAGAGGGTGGGCAGCTTTACACGAAGCGTCTCTGACAGGTTACAGTAATATTGTTGAGTTTCTTATTTCAAAAGGAGCAAAAATAAATGTGAAGACAGAAGATGAAACAACTTCTCTACACTTAGCTTCTTTCTGTGGACATAAAGATGTTGTTGAAATTTTGATTTTAAAGGGAGCAAATGTCAATGAGAAAAGAACACATGGTTTATCTGCTCTTCACCATGCATGTCACAGCGGTCTTATTGAAGTGAGGGCAGCTTTAAATGAGAAGGATTCAGAAGGATGGACACCACTAAATCATTCTGAAGTAGATTGTAAAACTAATTCAGAGAGAACTGCCCTGTGCGTAGTATCGGAAAAGGACCTTAAAGATATTGTTGAAATTCTTGTTTTAAACGGAGCCAATATAAATGAAAAAGATGACTGGAATCGTACTCCCCTTTACATTGCCTCTATTCATGGTAATGCTGATATCGCTAAGTTCCTGATTGAAAAAGGAGCAAACGTGAATGAAAATTTACGTATAGGCTTTCCTATACTCAATGTAACTGATACAACAAACGATCCTACTCAAGCTGTTGAACGTCTAACTGCAAAAGGAGCTAAACTTAACAAAGAGATCACTATAGACTTTACATCTCTTTTAATCGCTTCACTAAATGGTCACAGAGCAGTTGTCGAATGTCTAATTGATAACGGAGCTGATGTAAATACAGTCACAACGAGTAAACCAGCAGCACTTCATATGGCATCACGGAATGGTCACCTTGATGTTGTTCATGTTCTCATTAATAAAGGCGCAGATATTAATTATACGACCAAGAGAGGTTGGGCTGCCCTGCATATTGCTTCCTTTTACGGTCACCTTAATGTTGTTAAACTTTTATGTGAAAGTGGTGCTAAATTTTTGACTAACAACTTTACGCCTATAATGAGCGCTGCTTTCAATTACACCAGGAATATCACACTAGCACACAATCCCAAGGTGGATATAATACAATTTTTCATCGGAAAAGGTTTAGACGTTAATGCAGTTGATGTACATGGTCGAACCGCCTTAATGTTTGCTGTCATGAATGGAAATAAAGATATAATATATTGGTTTTTGAACAATGAATCTTTAATAAAGAAAATACCGCAGATATCTGTTAGGATTGACATGTTCAACAGGAAGAGGAGAGAAATTATTTCAGAGTTATTAAAACAAGGATCTGACGTCAACATAAAGGACAAACATGGCTGGTCTGCTCTGATGATTGCTACAGAATGTGGAGATATTGAATCTGTTGAAGAATTCATTCAGCATAAAACTAATGTCAATGAGAAAAACATAATGGGATGGGCAGCTCTGTCAATAGCTTCACAATATGGGCATAATGATATCATCATCAAACTAATAGAACATGGAGCGAAAGTAAATGAGAAAATCACAGATGGGTGGACAAATCTCATGATAGCTGTTATCAATAATCCAAAGGAAACTGTAAATTTGCTAATTGAAAACGGTGCAAATGTTAATGAAACAAATAATTTTAGGTGTTCTGCTTTGATGATAGCATCAGAAAATGGATTTACAGATATTGTTAAAATTCTTTGTAAAAAAAATGCGACCATCGACAAGAAAAATAAATATGGCTGGACGGCTTTAATGAAAGCGTCAAAGAATGGACATAGCAACACAGTTCAGTGTCTTCTTGATTATAAAGCAAACATCAGTTTTAAAAATATTGATCATTTAAGTGCCATAATGATTGCTTGTCAAGAAGGGCATAAAGAAATAGTTGAACAACTTATTGAGAAAGGTTCAAACATTAATGAACGAAATAAATATGGACTGACAGCTCTAATTATCGCATCTTATCACGTACATAAAGATATTGTTGCACTGATGCTTACAACTCAAGAACCAAACCTTGAGGACCATGAAAACTTGTCAAGTGCTTTGTATTTTGCTTTGAAAAACAGAAAAATGGATGTTGTTGAATTAATTATTGCACGAGGTGGCAATAGACGTGTGATGGTTGAGTGTGGAAGAGTCCACCAACTAACAGCATTGACTCACCCATCAATTGATGCCAGTGAACTTGTTACAATACTAGAGACCAGTCACACCTTAGTGAGGAATGAATGTTACTGTAAATATCTTACAGAATATGTTTATTCCTTTAAAGTATTATTTGAAGAACCCACCATTGGACAATATGTACCGGCTAAAAACAATTCAATGGATCAATTTCATTTGTAAGTGTTATTTGATAATTTGAAGTAGGCCTACTCCGTATAAAATAAATGGCCCTCTGTTAATTTTAATCAAAGACTCAACGAATTCTTCTTATTTGTTTTGGATATAGATACAAATATATTATTTTTCTTTAAAAGCAACTATTAAGTTCCATGTTTTAAATACAGTATAGTTTTTTAGTATGAAGAAGAAAATTTGGTTTGTTAGTACTACAGATAGATTTTTAAAAATTTCCAATTATGTTTCTCTGATGACTTTAAAAACGTATCTTGTTTTTGCAATGAAAAACAGTTCATTTGTACTCTTAAAAAAACTCATCAGTTGTGCGATTAAAAATATTGATTATTTTCAATTTAAATCAGTTTTTTGGAAAACGATCTAGCGAATGTAGATTTTTCTGATATTTCCAACTAGCAAATCGTAAACAGTTAAAAGGTTAACAAAAAAATTATTTACCTTGATCTAATTGTAGTTCGCAGTGTAATGGCATGGTTACTTCACCTTTGGTTTAATTCAAATTTCAGCTCCGAAATGATTGAGATCTTGGAAATTGGTCAGTTTAAAGTAGAAGAATGTTCTACTGGTCAAGGTACTGCTCCAATGTACAAGTAAGTTATCTAGGTTTTATTAGTCTGTCTTTTCAACATCACCTACCATATAGGCATCATGCTTATTTCATGCTTATTCTTTCAGAAATATTCTATGAATTGTATTAAACAACTTCATAAAGTTTTATGATGATCGCATATCAGAGATAATATTCAAATAAGAGGTACATAGATAACGGTATCGGGATGACTAATATGGAGAGAAGTAAACTGGACACTTTTATTAACTTTGTTGACTCCTTCCACCCATCCATTAGGTTCACCTACCAAATTTCTGAACTCTCTGTCAATTTCCTTGATATCACTGTAACTCTCCAGAAAAACTGCCTCCTCAATTCAGCCTACTTCAAACCCACAGACAGTCACTGTTATCTTCTCTACCTTTCTTCTCATCCCAAACCTTGTAAGGACTCCATTCCCTTTTCTAAACTTCTTCGACTCCGTAGACTGTGTCAATCTCAGGAGGACTTTTGGGAAAAGGCTTTGAAAATGGTGGAGTTTTTTAGACAAAGGTCATATCCTGAAGCCACACTTCAACATGCGCTTCAGCGGGTCAAAAACTTCACTCGTGCCGACGCCTTTTTACCACGCACCCGTGATACCAACCAAAGGAGCAAGCTTGTTCTTACTTATCATCCACACAACATCAAAGCCAAAGAAATATTCATGAAGGGGCTATTTAAGATTAAGGATGGTTTCACCTGCGCTAGCCGCAACGTTGTCTGCACCATTGTGTGTAAGCGCTGTCCTTTGAAATACATAGGAGAGACGGGACGTTCTTTGTCGTGCCGAATGTCTGAACATATTAGGGCGATTACACAAGATAAACAGTGTCCCGTCTCCCGTCACTTCAATGGACGCGACCATATGGGTGTCAATGACCTGGCAGTCACTGCTATTGCCTCGTGCACAAACACACCCACGAGAGTCCAGATTGAAAACAGATTAATAGAAAGTCACGGTACAATCGCACCACATGGGATGAATATTGTCTTTTCTTTGACCACCTAAGCGGTTGCCCAGCCCACTCTCTGCTTTCCTATATAAATTCGCTCTGTCATCTCTCAGTTTCACTTTTTTGGATACTTTGGATTTCACCGCAGCTTAGTTCCTTCATTTTTCATTTTTTATTTTTATTTTCGTTTTGTTTGTGTCTTGTATGTTCGTTGATAAAGGCTCTTTGCCAAAACGTTCGCTGTTTTGTTACGTCCGGTCAGGCTAACCCTTACCTTGTTTACGTCTTTTCCATTGTATTTTGTATAAGCCTGATTGCAGTCCTACCTCTCATTTTGTTTATTTAAGTCACATGCATGCCAAAAAGTCAATGCCCCTATACCTACTCGCGTATCCCCTGCTCCAACATACACTCATCTGTAGACATGGGCAATGATAAAGCCATATACGAAAATACCAAAAAAGCAGTTGGCCCATGGACTTCCAAAGTTGCCCCCCTAAATCGAAAAGTGGAGAAATTATTCAAGACAAGGCAGCGCAGCTAAAACGGTGGGTTGAGCATTATCTGGAATTGTATTAAAACGTTACCACAGTCTCCAGCACGGCTCTAGATGACATCCCCACAATGCTGCCCATGGTAGAACTTGATGTCGTGTCCACATAGGAAGAGCTTAGCGAAACATTAGACTGCCTAGCTTGGGGCAAAACCCATGGAAATGATGGCATACCACCAGAAGCTCTAAAAAGTGGCAAGACAGCTCCACTACAATCTTTCCAAGAGCTTCTGCCCTCTGGTAGGAACTGGGCGACATCCCCCAGGACATAAAGGATGCAAATATAGTGACACTATATACGAACAAGGGCGATAGAGTGACTGCTATAATTATCGCGACATCTCACTCCTTATTATTGTCGGAAAGGTCTTTGCCCGTGTCATACTAACGTGAGTAGAGAGTTTAGAATCCCAAATTTATCCAGAATCTCAGTGCGGTTTCCGCGCTTGTCGGTCTATGATAGAAATGGTGCTCTCCATACGACAGCTTTGGGAAAAATGCAGAGCATCAGATGCCACTATACATTGCCTTTGTGGATCTTACGAAAGCCTTTGATTTAATCAGTCTCAACGGGCTATTCCAAATTCTGAAAAAAATTGGTTGTCCCATACAACTATTCATCATTACCAGGCATTGCCATGCATGAAAATATGCAGGGCACATTGCGGTTCGATGGAGCTACGTCAGAATCCTTTCCAGTCTGCAGCGGAGTTAAACAAGGTTGTGTACTCGCACAAACACTGTTTGCAATATACTTCTCTGTACTTCTTCAATACGCATTCAAGGATGTAATCTGGTAATACACAAGAGCTGATGGAGGACTTTTCAACACTACTTGCCTCCAAACCAAAACGACAGATGTCCTAATTCCTGAGCTACTATTTGCGGATGATGCGGCACTAACAGGACACACAGAAACTGATTTGCAACAACTCGTGTCAAGCTTCTCCAATACCTGCAAAGAACTTGGTCTACAAATAAGATCGAAAAAGACAAACATCATGTCCCAAGTCACAAGTTCTTCTCCTACCATCAATATCAACAATAAAAACTTGGAGGTTGTGGACAACTTCATCCTATTGGGATCCAAAGTCTCCAACACACTATCCATTGAGGACGAAATAAACAGTGTGCCTTAGAATAAGACATTCACACCTTACCGGATGTAAAAGCTAAGACAAAATTCCAATATTTACATCTACTTAAATAAGTGAGAGAGTCACTGGAAGAAATGTATGTGACGTATTTGCTGACTAAAATATAATACATTTAGAAAACTGTGACTTAAAACACGAAATTTCGAAGACCATCTTTAGCGAACCGTTCATTGTGCAGAAAAGTTTTTCCGTCAATTTTCGTTTTAAGCTAATTTTTTAACCCTTATTTTACACGTGCCACTTGAAAATATATCTACGCGCATAGCATATGCATTAAAAAAAAAAAAAGAAAAAAAATCAAGCAGGAGCCCCGGAATAAATTCTAGGATTCACCCCCTGGCGGCGGCCCTGATGCGGGTCCCTGGGGCCTGAAGGAGTAGAAATTAGGAGTTTAGAGCCCTAACATATTTTAATATATTAATCTTTTATTAAAAATGTTTTGTTAAGATCCATCCACGAACTTAACCATTTAAACTTTTTAAAAATTTAACTCATATTTTCGAAAAACAATATTATTAGCCCCCAACAAACCATGAGTTTTAAATTGAAAAAAAAAAAAGATTTTTGCCAACTTCCCTGGAGCGTAATTTATAATCTCCGTAAGTTTCAAGGCGATCGTATGAATCGTGAATAAGAAGATAAGATAATGGTGTATACGGTTATATAGGACACACACACATACACACAAACATACACACACATGTAATTTAAATTTTAGGTAACGACACATGTCTCATCATTTCTTTAATTTAACTATTTCATTTTTAGTGTGATTACATTGTTTCATACAGTTTCAATTCCCAATTTTTTAAAGCATCAGAATTTAGTTAAGCGTAGGAAACAAATAATATTCTGTTTAGATGAAGTGCCTGTGATATATAGGTTACAATACTTTAAAAAAAAAAACTTTTGTTGAATAATTTCAATTTTATTTTGTTTTTTAAAAATATATTTGAAAATATTTCAATTGTAAGACATCAATAATTGTTTTGCCTCATTTTTCAGCATAAATCTAAACATTGAAAAAGTTAAGTATTTTGTTGGAGAAGGCAGAATAAATGTTACCAACTAATCTTCTTGATAGACAAATAATACAAGAAATAGTTGAAAAGACCACCGCTGACTAAACTGAACTCTGATTAATATTTTTAAAGAATACTATTCTTGTCTTAATGCCATTTTTTGTTTTTGTTTTGTTTGTTTAAAATATGCACTATCATTTTTTGTGTTTACTTTGGACAAAAATGATAAAATGGCTATCCTAACTGGTATCATTATTCTTTAATTTAACCCAGTAACAGTTGAATTTGAAGTCATCTTGCCAGGTTTCCGATTCTGACCTTTGGAGATGTTTCAAGGTTTAATGATTTAACTAACGGTGTTACTCTTGTCAGTTTTGAATATTCTCCAGTAATGAATCTGGCAGCTCATTTTTGGATTTGTTCAAGTTTATCAATATTTTCTTTGGTGGATGGGTCCCATACTGAAGATGCATATTCTAGTACAGGTCTCACCAGTGTGAGGTAGCATTTTAATATTATATCTTTATTTTTAAAAGTTTTTTTTAAAAATAAAACCTAACGATTTCTTTGATTTGTTAAAATAACGTCATTGACATGGGGATTCCATAATAGTTTCTCATTTATTATGACTCCTAAGTATTTTGCATCTTTAGTTTTGATTAATTCTTTTGCATGAATGAAATATTTTGAATTTATTTGTTTCTTTTTCTTTGTTACTCTTAGCAGTTGACACTTTTCTGGGTGAAAGGACATACACCAGTTAGTTTCCCATTTTATTAATTCATCTACTTCTTTTTGTAGAATTTTGCTATCTTGTTCTGACTTGAATGTTCTATATATTATACAATCATCAGTGTAACAGGATGACCGGTTCTGACACCAATGTAACAGGCCGAGGTCCCCGTTTTCTCACTTTCTCGTGATTGACCTCATTTTGCGTTTCTTTGTGGGCTTATTTAACAGTCTCCGCTCTCACACATTAATTCACTTGAATAATCAAGTCCAGGAAATATGTTCTTTAATAGTTCAATAACAAATATGTACACTTATTTTACAATATACATCAATGTTCATTTTGCTTCCACTAGCTTCATCTCTGTCTCTCAACTTCTCAACCTCTAACTGCCGCTCGAGTCATGTCCTCGTGTCCTCTTTCTGTGTCCTTCTCGTGACCACACACACGTGATTTTTTCACTGGCCTCCTTTTGACCCTGACACACCACTTTTCTCACGTGACATCCACCCCCCTCCTTCAAAAAAAAATGCTTTGCCAAAAAACATTTTTGGGTCATATTAAAAAAATTAGACAGCAATTTGAAAATAACGTTGTCTTCAACACTCACAACAAAAGTTTAACATCACAGAGGCGTTCATGGGTTGTCACGCTTAAGCGGTATCACCAATACTATATCTGTTTTTACAGTCTATTTATAGCCAGAAATATCAAGCACAAAATGCACAATAAACATTGTTTTTACAACAAGTCAAAAAACACTTTAAAATCCGACTGATGGATATAATCATCAGCTATGCTTGTCCATACTATACTATATTAAATTCATTGCTATTTTGAATCAACTTTAGGACATATAGATAATTAATCTATACTAATAAAAGGGAAAGCCCTGACTGACTGACTGACTGTCTGACTGACTGACTGACTGACTGACTGATTCATCACTAACTCTCCAACTTCCCGTGTAGGTAGAATCATGAAACTTTGGGAAGTTGTTGGGTACACTCTGAATACGAAAATTGGCGAAAATTTTTTTTGAAAATATCACTCATGTGGGGCCGGGGGCCCAAAAACTTTTTTGCCTACATCACTAATTCTCCAACTTCCCGTATAGGTAAAAGCATGAAACTTTAAGAAGTTGCTTGAGACTCTCTTACGACAAAAAATGGCGAAAAAGAATTTTGAAATTCACACTCATGGGGGCCGGGGCCCCAAAACTGTTTTTCTCCTTATATAAGCTAAATGCTAATTGAAAATCAATAATTCATCTATTTCCCGTGTAGATAGAAGCATGAAACTTAAGAAATATTTTGAGTACATGCTTCCGACGATAATTGGCAAAAGAGAATATTATATTTCCCACTCATGGGGGCTTGGGCCCCGAAAACGATTTTTTTCATTAAAGGAGCTTTATAAACATTGAAAATCACCAATTCTCCTAATTTTCCGAGTAGGTAGACTCATTGATGCTAGCAGGTGAAATAATTTTTAAAATTTCTCTTACTAAGGGGCTGGGGGCCCAAATTTAAAAAATAAAAATCACCAATTTGTCCATTCACCATGTAGGTGGAGAGCATGAAACTTTACGAAGTTGTTGAGTTTAATCTCCCGATGATAATTGGTGAAAGAGAATGTTAAATGCCCACTCATAGAGGTACGGAAGCCAAAAAAAAATGGGGCCCCATAAAAAAATGTTCCCCTTACATGAGCTATTTACAAATTGCAAATCATTAGTTCTCCTATTTCCTGTATAGTTTGAAGAATGAAACTTTGTAAATTTTTTGAGTACATGCTTCCGATGATAATTGGAGAATGTTAAATTTCCAACTAATGGGGGCCGGGGCCCCCCCCCCCCCCCCAAATTTTTTTTCTTTATATGAACTTTATAAAATTTTTAAAAATCACTAATTCTCCTATATAGGTAGAAGCATGAAACTTTTGAAATTCTTTCAGTACAAGCTCCCAAAAATTGGCAAAAAGAAAGTTAGAATTCCCTCTAATTGGGTACCAGGGGCCCAAATATATTTTTTCTTATATTAAAAACCAACTTATAACTAATTCTCCTATTTTCCGTGTAGGTAGGAGCATGAAACTTTTGGTAATTGTTAAGTACACTCTCAGAACAAATGTTGGTGTAAAATAATTTTTGAAATACACACTCATGGGGACCGGGGCCCCAAAAACGTTTTTTTCTTATATGAGATTTATAAAAATTGAAAATCATTGATTCTCTTATTTCTCGAGTAGGTAGACTCATGAAACGTTGGGGAATTGATAATTACACTTTCACGATGGTAGCAGATGAAAACATATTTTAAAATATCTCTTATTGGGGGCCGGGGGGCCAAATGTAGTTTTTTTCCTAATAAAAACTATATGAAAACCACACATCACTAATTCCTCCATTCTCCATTTAGGTAGAAGCATGAAACTTTGGGAAGTTGTTGAGTACAATCTCCCGATGAAAGTTGGCGAAAGAGAATGGTAATTTTCCACTCACAGGGGGCCGGGGGCCCAAATATAATTTTTTCTTATATTAGAACCGACTCATCACAAATTCCACAATTCATCGTGTAGGCAAAAACATTGGGTACCCTCAAAACGACGAAATTTGGCGTAAAATAATTTTAAATGCACACTCCACTCATGAGGGCCTGGGCCCAAAAAACGTGTTTTTTCCTTATACGTGCTATAAAAATTTGAAAATCAATAATTCTCCTATATTACAAATAGGAAAACACATGAAAATGTGTGGGTTTGTTAACTACACTTCCACGACGGTAGCAGGTGAACAATTATTTAAAACATCCATTACTGTGGGTTGGGGGGCTAAAATGTAGTTTTTCCCTAATATTAACTATATAAAAAAATCATTAATTCTCCCATTCCCCATGTAGGTAGAAGCATAAAACTTTAGGAAGTTGCTGGGTACATTTTCACGACAAAAATTAGCATTATATAATTTTAAAATTCACACTCATTGAGGCCGGGACCTCAAAAACGTGTTTTTTTCCAAATATGTGCTATATACAAATTGAAAAGCACTATTTTTCCTATTTCCCAAATAGTTAACGCATAAAACGTTGGATATTTTTTGAATACACTTCCACGATGGCAGCAGGTGAAATAATGTTTAAAATATCCCTTGGTGGGCGCTGTGAGCCAAAATATAGTTTTTTTATGCCCTCACTCACTTATAACTAATACTTCATCTTCCCGCTGCAAAGCGCGGGCAAATTGCTAGTTTATAATATGCGGTGATCTCACATGTTCCTTTATGGATACAAAGTAATTTAATCTGCTCTTAGCTGAAATAATGTATAACATTGATTACAAAGTTAATCCACAGGAAAATTATATTATAAAAATAACATTACAATGGGTATTAATTCAAAATAATAGTTCGTCAATGCTTCATCAGTCTCTTAAAGGTTCAGTAATTCACTAATCACGAACATCAGTGTTTCTGTTGACAATATCAAGTTCAGCATCTTGAATAAGTTGGTTGGCTTCTGTTTTCCTTCTTTTTTATTGAGTGTCTTTATTTGTTATCAATCTGCTAAGTACGTCAGCAACCACATTGTACCTTGCTTTGACGGATTTGATATGAAATTTGTAATCTTTGAATAAGTCGCTTGGCTTTTGAGATAGCATGTTTGCTTCCAAATAGTTTAACAAAAGTTTGATTAGATGAGTCATAATCATGATTAATTTTAATCTGACAATTACTGTCTGCTTCAATGTTTCTGATTCTGTGTCCTCTACGACCAATTAATCTTCCTACTGTAGATGATTCTACTTTAATGGTCTCAGACTCATTATTAATATTTCTGTGATTCCAATATTCATCTCTTCTGCCATGTCTATGATTAACAATAGTGGTCACAATATTACCAGAGTTTGATTTTTCTGTTTTTATTTCTTCTTTTCTGAGTTTTATTTGTATTTCATGTATTGTTTTGCCTTCTCCTTGAGGTTTCTTGAAGTTTTGTTTTAATGTACGTTGATTTCCTAAGAGTATGGTGTCTTCAACTTCAGTGTCTAATTCGTCTTTTCTTTTCATTGAGGCTTTGGTTTGTAAACTAGCACATATTTGAGTATTGTTTTCGTGCCATTCTTTATACATTTCATCTGTATAATCAATATTTCCTTCAATGTTGCCTATAATTAGGTCGCAAATTGCATCCTTTAGAACTCTTGCTCTAACTTCACCATGAATCCAGGGTGTGTTGATGTTGATTATAGCAGTTGGGCACTCTATTTTTTTTCCATCGCCCATCGTTAGTGTGTCTGTTTTGCCATCATAATTTTCTTTTTCTACAATCTTGCTGTGTGCCACAATTGTTGTGCAGCCTGAGTCCCGTAGACACGTGCATTTTTTGTTGTTGACATACACGGGGAAAAATTTAAGTCGTCCTTGGCTATTAATAGCTGCCACGGTATCACTGGCTCGTGTGTCTTCTCGATTTATTTTTTTCCTACTGTTCAAGTTTTGTTCATCATTTTTTCCATATTTTTGATTATAATTTCTGTTTCTTGAATAAAAGTCATATCTGCCTCTCCATGCTTTTTTGTTTTGATCATAATCTCTATAGTTTAAATTGTGATTATGTCTTCCTCTCCAAGATTTTTTGTTTTCTCTTTCAAATTGACCCTGTCCATAACTTGTTTCTATGTTGTGTCGTGTTTGGCTGACCTTGGGTGAAGTCTGTCCTTTGTTGAAATAACAGTGTCTTGCAAGGTGACCTCTCTTGCCGCAGTAGTAGCAAATGATTTCTGGTTTGTTGTTTTGGACTGTTGCCAAGAAATCATGTCTTTTGTCCATTTCAACTTCGGGATGTGAGTCCTCGAATGTTCTTAGAGAATTTGTTAGTTCAGTCTGGGTTCGAATTTTCTTATCAGCTAAATAAGTGAATAATGCTGGTGTTGCGTTCTCCAAAAATTTATCTATTAAAACCATGTCCAGTATGGCTCTGGGATCGTTGGTGTCTATAGCTGCCAGCTCTAGCCATTTTGTCAGTTTTATTTGCGCTTCGTGCACAATTATTTGTGGGTCTTTGTCCCTTTTTATTCTGATTTCGTGAAATTCTCTTCTGTAGTCATTTTCAGATTTTCCAAAATGGAATAATAGGGCCTTTTTTACATTTTTGTAAATGTTCCTATCATTTTTTGCTATACTGTTATATGCCTCAAAAGCTTCGCCTGTAAGTTTTGTCATAAGCTGTATCGGCCAATTTGTCTCTTCAACTCCCTTTACATTCATAACTGATTCAAAGTAGTCCAAATAAACATCTATCTTCTCCTTTTTTCTATCATATTTCCTAACTTTAATTATTTCGTTTGTTGTTGGCCTTTCATTTGTGTTGTTACCTGGATTGTGATCTCTTTCCTGTAAATCAATCTGTAATTTCAGATTTTCATTTTTCAGTTGCTCCACTTCCAATCTTGCATTTCTTTCTTCTCTTTCTATTTCTCTTCTTGTATTTCTTTCTTCTCTATCATTAATTTGCTTTTGTTTCTCTTTTTCTTCAGCTTCTTTAACTTTCTCTTCAACAAATTCACGTAATTCTCTGCCACTTAATCCAAATTCCTTCGATATGGATGTGAATTTTTCATAATAATCCATTTTGAATTTGTTCACTTTAGGTGTCACTGAATATCACTTATATTGCACAATGTACACTTGTTGAATTTATTAATAAGTATCACACCGAAGTTTGATTTAGATAATCCTTTAGGAATGGTCTTGATCACAATTTTTTTCGAAAGAATGTAGCTTTCACTTCTGACACTTCAATGTAACCAATGTAACACACAGTTTATGTAACGTGGGGATCGCTTCTGTCACTAAGCGCCCACTTTTTGACACTCCAATGTAACACACAGTTTATGTAACGTGGGGATCGCTTCTGTCACTAAGCGCCCACTTCTGACACTTCAATGTAACACACAGTTTATGTAACGTGGGGATCGCTTCTGTCACTAAGCGCCCACTTCTGACACCAATGTAACAGGATGACCGGTTCTGACACCAATGTAACAGGCCGAGGTCCCCGTTTTCTCACTTTCTCGTGATTGACCTCATTTTGCGTTTCTTTGTGGGCTTATTTAACAGTCTCCGCTCTCACACATTAATTCACTTGAATAATCAAGTCCAGGAAATATGTACTTTAATAGTTCAATAACAAATATGTACACTTATTTTACAATATACATCAATGTTCATTTTGCTTCCACTAGCTTCATCTCTGTCTCTCAACTTCTCAACCTCTAACTGCCGCTCGAGTCATGTCCTCGTGTCCTCTTTCTGTGTCCTTCTCGTGACCACACACACGTGATTTTTTCACTGGCCTCCTTTTGACCCTGACACACCACTTTTCTCACGTGACAATCAGCAAATAACCTAACTTTTGTTCCTGTTGAGATATTGTTGGGTAAATCATTTATATAAATGAAAAATAGTAAGGGACCTAGGACAGTTCCTTGTAGAACTCCTGAGTTAACCTTTATTGGTGTAGATTTAGATCCATTAGTTATTACAGTTTACTCCCTACCCAATAGGAAATCTTGGATCAAGTGATGTAAAGGACCTGAGAATCTAAAGTATTTAAGTTTTTTAAATAAACTAAGGTGGTGAACTTTGTCAAATGCTTTTGAGAAGTCTAGTAATATTGAATCTATTTTTTCATTTTTATCTAAGCCTTTTGATACATCATCTATTAGACATACCAATTGTGTTTCACATGATCTGTTGTTCCTAAAGCAATGTTGGTGTGGGCATAGAGCATTATATTTGTCAAGGTGGTTAACTATTCTGCTATATATTATGTGTTCCAGTAATACTAGTAAGTGATACAGGTCTGTAATTACCAGGGTCGGACTTATCACCTTTCTTAAAGAGTGACGTTACATTTGCTAATTTCCAATCCTGGGGTACTTTACCCTGGTTTAGAGAGGCTTGAAAAAGAACTGCAAGGATTGGGGACACTTCATTGCTTAATTCTTTTAATAACCTGGCAGGTAATTCATCTGGGCCAGTAGCTTTGTTTATTTTAAAGTTTTTTCGGCGTGAATGTATACCTATCTAATCTACTGTTATGTTACATATTTCTTCCATTTTATAAAAAGAAATTATTACAATTTCCTTGTCGCCTGAAGCAGAAAATGATAATGCAAATTATGTTTTAAGGATATTAGCTTTTGTCGCATTATCATTATAGGTTGTATTATTTGAGCCTTTTAGAGTGGCTATACCTCAATGCTTAATTTTTTTATTTGATAAACGAACATAAGTTTTTATTGTTATCTTTAGTAATTACATTGTTTGTATATTTATTTTGGAGGTTTCGGCTAAGTTTTTGTGTCAATTGTTTAATTTTAAAGAATGTTTTGTGTATCCTTTTAATTTTCTTAAATAAGCTCTCTTTTTGCTTGCATAACTTTTTAAATTTAAAATTGAAACAGTACTTTTAAATTATATTTTAAGTTAGTTTTGTTGCAAAATTCGAGTTCATTATAGTTTTTAGATTTTCTATATCAATATTGAATCCAAACAATTTCAAACAGGAAAAAGAATTCAATATTTTATATGGGACGTGGTGGTCGAGAGGTAGCGCTGTCGACTGTCATACCGATGGTCACGAGTTCGAATCCACACGAAAGTGAGGATTTGTTCTCGGGGCCTGAGGAGTCCCCGAGTCACCCAGCTCCGAATGGGTACCTAACTAGACAATAGTTAGGCGGCTGGGGTAATGTGTGGAACCCCTATAGCCGTGGCCTGTGACCGCTGCATCACTTGCCAACAGATCATCTCTCATGGTCTGTGGACGCAATTATCTTCTGCATAGAAGGAGCGTCTGTATATCTAAGATAAGATAAGATAGATATGTATTTAAATTACATTAAAATAAATGTTTTCTTTCATTACATATCATTATTAAAATTATGTTGATGTTTAAAAAAAAAGATTTGTATGTTTCTTTTTTAAAATTTTATTACACAAGTTGTAACTAACATTAAAATTTACTCAATGCTATACACTCAACTTAATTTTTATATAATTGTTATGATTAATGAATCAAATTAATATTTCTTTTTGTAACTAGTGCATACAAATGAAAATTAAAAAAAAAAACAAATAACAAAAAATAAAATTATGACAAGAGCTTCTTTGAATCATCTCTTGTAAAGACGACATAGCAAATGATCCAAGTAGTATTTTAAAGTTGAAATGAAGTTTTTATCAGCAGTTCAACACAATTCCAGCAAGCAAGCAAGCACATTGAAGGGATTGAGAAAATACATATAGGGTTATCCATAATAAAAAAAATATTAAAAAAGTGTACTATTTTTTACTTATATATTTATGAATAGAAGTTACATTAAAACATTTGTCCCATGTAAAGATTTAAAATTATATTATAATAAAAATTGCATAATGAATATTTACCCATGTTTTTTATTTGTCTCCTGGAAAATGAAATGTTATTGAGTGATAAAAAAACGGTGTTTTAAAATTATTTTCATAATATATTGTAAAAAAAAAATTTAAAATAATAAATATTTCAACTTTAAAATATTTTTTTACCCTTCAATCCTCTTCTGACTTATTCTGAACCCCTAAATTAATTCATTATTTTTTAAAATAATATTAATTATATTATAATATATAAATAATATAAATTAGATTTAGGGCTTCGGAAATCAACGCTTAATTTCTCGATTAATCGGAACTTTTTTTATATAAATGAAACAAATTTCAATTATTAAAAAAATGAAACAACATTCCAAGTGACGAGCGACAGACAGGATGATGGAAGGAACACTGTGAAGAGCTTTTAAACAGGCCGAAACCACAGTTGCCACTAGATATTCAACCAGCTGATAATGACCTGGAAATTGACTGCAATATTCCCACCAAAGAAGAGATTAGCAGGGCCATTAAACAACTCAGAAATGGAAAGGCTGCAGGAGCTGCTGGCATCCCAGAAGAGGCACTGAAGGCAAACTTGGAAACAAGCGTGGAAATGCTAAACCCTTTGTTTATGAAGATATGGGAAGAAGAATATTTCCTTCTGATTGGAAGGAGGGATTCCGTGACAAGATCCAAAAAGGGGGGATTTCAGCTCTTGTCAACAGAGTGATAACCCTGCTGTCCATCTCAGGAAAGGTTTTCAAACGTGTAGTGCTTAACAGGTTGAAAAACGCTGTAGACCATCTGCTGCGGGACCAACAATCTGGTTTTCGCACAAACCGGTCTTGCACTGACCAGATAGCGACATTGTGGAGATAACTAAGGCATTATGGGGTGCCACAGAAGATTACGAATATAAACTGCCGAGTTGTCTATGGTCAGCGGGTGACAGAAGCTTTCCAGGTGAAGACTGGTGAGAGACAAGGTTGCTTGCTATGACCATTGCTGTTCCTATGAGCTATGGACTGGGAGATGAAAACATCTACACAGCAGAAAAGTAGTGGCATGCCCTTGACCTTGTGGGTTCAAGTTGATGATATTCACTTTGCTGATGATATTTCCCTTCTTTCACATACCCAACAACAGATGCAGGATAAAACAAACATTGTCGCAGCCACTTCTGCTAGCATAGGCCTCAAAATACAGAAAGGGAAGAGTAAAATCCTCAAGGTTAATGCCACCAGTACATCACCCATCATGCTTGAAGGAGAAGCCCTTGAGGAGGTGGAGAGTTTTGTTTACCTTGGCAGCATGGTAGATAAACAGGGTGGTACAGATGCTGATGTCAAAATAAGGATCGGAAAAGCAAGAGCAACCTTCCAGCAACTCAAGAATGTTTGAGTCTCCAACAATTTAGGCATCAATTTAGAAAAGGATTCTTAACGCTATGGTGAAACCCTTGCTGCTATATTGAGACGAGACATGGAGAACAACGGCTGTAAACCTGACCAGAATCCATTCATTTATCAACAAATTTCCAAGAAGAATTCATAGAATTTACTGTCCGAACAAAATCAGCAACCGGGAACTTTGGCAGCGGAAAAAAACAGAAGTCAAATGAGGAAGAGGTTCTTTAGAAGAGTTGGAGGTGAATCGGTCATACAATAAGAAAACCTGCTTCCAATACAACAAGGCAAGCCCTAAAATAGACTCTATAGCAAAGATTATAAGTATGTTGAAAACGTTTCCTTAAACTAAATGTGTTCTGTAGATATAAATGAATCTAAAAATAACTCCATTGTATGAAGAAAATTCTCCTCTTTTGAGAAAAACAACGTCAGGTGAAAAATGGGAGTTAGCGGTTAAAAGTTGCGCAGAGGGAGGTAGAAAGAGGGAAGGAAGGTGAAGCACACACACTCGCACACACACCGAGAGAGAGAGAGGGAGGGAGAGGGAGAGAGAGAGAGAGAGAGAGAGAGAGAGAGAGAGAGAGAGAGAGAGAGAGAGAGAGAGAGAGAGAGCGAATGAGAGATAATTTTTTAAGATATGTAATTAATCCATGTATGGTATAAAACATTTCAGTGTAAATCGCTAACGTTTATTTCAATCAGACTTCATGTTTATATTTGGTGGGTGTTTAATAAATAACGTGATAGAACTTAACCAGCGTAATAAAAGAAAGGTTTGTACAAACTCCAAACGCCCTTAATCTCGTCCTCATTATCAAGAACATTTTTTTAACCGCTGTGTCAGTGGTATCGAGTCTTAAAGCTAATAATCTGTTGTTAAAATATTCTTTTTACTAAAGCACCACGTCCTTTCTCAAAGAAAACGCCACTTTAGTAATCACAGTGGTAAAGAAACAGTTTTCTTCAAGAAAAACAGTTCGGGGTGGGGGGGTGCTGGTGTAGAAGGGGTTGCCTGAAGAATCCAGAAGATCAAACAATTTATCAACATTTAAAATTTAATAATACAAAAAAAAAAAAGAAATCATCGCAAAAGTGTAAGACGCTATAATATCCCGTAGAGAAGGCAGAGGTATCATGTAAGTTTAATATAATTTGACCGAACAGAATTAAAAAATGCAATTCAAAGTTCACTCTGTTAAATCCAATATTTTACCCTGTTTGAAAAAAATATTTGACGATGTTTACACAAATATTTGACCCAGTTTACATAAAGATTTCATCCAGTTTACACCAACATAAAACCCAGTTTAAAAAATTTGACCAAGTTGACACAAATAAAATTTGACCCAGTTTGCACTATTTGACCTAGTTTACACCAACATTTGACCTAGTTTACACCAATGTTAGATCCCTTTTACACCAACATTTAGTATGTTTAGAGCAAACCTAACCTTAGTGATAAAATATCCCGGATTAGTCATGACAATCTCATACTGTCTTAGATAATAACTGACCTCAGGAACTTGTTCTTATTTCATAACCAGCATTAAAATGGTTGATCTTTTGATACTAACCGATTAGTTCAATTAGAGACAAAAACAGCATCGTAGCACAAAAATTAACATACTACAAATAGACAAATAGAGATAATCTAAAAATTCATTATTTTGATTAGGTACATTCGATTGATGTAAAATTTTGATAGATCATTTTTATCATCAGGATGAGTTTTCCTGAACAATATCACCTCGCTAAAATCATTCCAAAGTTTTTTCGTCAAGCTAGCAGACACCACGACTAAAAATAAATGTATTTAAAAAGAAGGAAACAACAAGAAAACAATGAAACAGGACCAAAAAAAAAAAGAGGACGTATCAAGTAACAGTGACAACCACAACGGGAAAAGATTCTACATAATATATTTAACTCCTGAATTATTTATATCGCTGAAGTCTATCAACGTTTTGAAATTTCATAGGTTGATGATCGAATTAAACGTTCAGTAGCAGCACGTACAGATATAATGTTTGATGAACTGTTTGAGCAAGAATTGAGGCTTTCTATAACCCCCGTATATTTATATCAAATAACTCCATGTATGTTGTTGAAGTTTTAAAGGTTGTTGTTGGAATTTCAAGATACGGCAATTTTCTATTCTGTAATATGTGCCTCTGGCAAATTTTAACCATTTACAGAGGCCAGAAAACCAGCGTCATGTTTTATACTACTTCAGCCCATTGGTCCTTCGTTCAGAAGTATTAGTATTAGAAGTTTTTGGACTCTTTCTGGAGTTTTAAGTTTTGGGATTAAAAACGTTCACGTAATTAGCTATTAGTCTTTATTTTACAAATTTATTTGAACTTGTTTTCATTTGTAAAAGCTGATTAACAATGAGGAATTAGCCACGCCCAACAAAATGCTGCTTGGAGCATTTGATTGGCTCATTTTTGAATTTGATAGTGTATAACAGGAGTGGCTTTCAAATATTCGCAATCAAATAATTTACAAGCAGATCAGTGTCACGTTCTCATACTACTCAAGTCTCTTGTTATTTTTAGTTCAGTAGCATAAGTATCAGCAGTAGAGTAGCTATGTGAGGAGGAGGGGGGCCCCATTAGAAAGTATCCCCGGGCCCCCACTTGAGGGGACTCCAAATGAGTGTCTAAATTTTTTACAATAAATATTATGCTACCGCAATGTATGTGGGGCCCTAAAAGAGATTAAGCCCACTGGGCTCCAACCCCCTAAAAATGCATAGCTACGCCACTTAGTATCAGAATAATTTATATGCAATATGGAGTTTGAAGTTTTTGCAGCAGAAAAGTTTACATGTATTAAGATAGTTCCTTTATTCACTTTCTCAATTTCTTTTTTTTTTAAATGGTATAGTTTATGAGAGTTTAACATCTGATACCTTTCCCTCTTTATATAAATCTGCTGTTACAAAACACTTGTCTAAAGAAACAAGGGTTGGACCAAACAATTTAAACAACTATAGACCTGTGTCTGATATTTCAATTGTATCGAATATCATTGAAAAACAAGTCTTAAAAATAAATACAAATTTTTGATTATCTTAACGACAACACTCTTCAAAGTCCCAATCAGTCGGCCTATAAACCTTCTCACAACAAAGAGGGTAACAAATAACCTTCTACTCGCAGTAGACAGTGGGGAAATCAATACACTGGTCCTTTTTGACCCTGCAGTTATTTTCGAAATATTTGGCTCAGCTGTGGCTTGGTTTCAATCATACTTATCTAAAAGATTACAGGTGATATCAGTAGATTGCTGTATGTCTAAATGAGCTGACTGGGTTTATGGTGTGCCTCAAGGGTCGGTTTTGTGTCCGGTCCTTTTTGTACTTTATACAAGGCCACAGGGCACTTCTTCTACGCTTGATCAGCATTCAGTTAAAAGCAAATCATTCGCAGACGATACTCAACTTTACACTCAACACTGGTCCCTCTGATATTGTTTTCACTGTCCAACTGCTGCAAGACTGCATTGGTGAAGTAAAGTCTTAATTGGCGTTTAGCAAACTCAAGCTGAATGTTTAAAAGATTGAAAACTTCTATTTTGCAACAGTAAATTTCGCAGTACTTTGTCTCTTTCGAAATATCCATTTCAGATATTATGCTCAAAACATCGAAAAGGAATCTTAGCTACAATATTTCTGAAAACCTGTGTACCAACAACTTCATCAATCACATCTGTCGCTCTGCCTATACTGCCATCCGTCAGCTCAGCTCAATCCGGCATTACTTAAGAGCTAGTGCAACAAAAACTCTAGTCTTTGTTCTTGTTCTAGCTCGCATTGATTACGGCAATTCTCTTCTGTCAGGTGCGCCTAAAAATGCATTGAAAAAGTACAAAAAGTTCGTTCAAAATTTACCAGCAAGACTAGTTTTTAAGACACAGAAAAACAACAACAACAACAAAACAACAACAGATACTTTACTCACTTCATTGGCTAACTATACTAGCTCTAATTGATTACAAACTGGCCGTTCTCTGTCACAACTTTTTTTCCGACTCATGCCTTTCTTATCTTATTAAACTTTTGCCGCTCTACTTATATACTCATCAGCTACGCTCTTCTGTAGACATACGCATCCTCTCTTTTCCTAAGACACGCGCTTAGTAACATTTGGCGAAATGTCGTTCTCCTTTTTGTGCCGCCAAACAATGGAATTCTCTACCACTAAAAATCCGTTATATTCAATCCACCAAGTCCTTTAAGACTGCACTTAAGACACGTCTTTTCAATTAATTATTTTCAAATTAATGAAAAACCTTTTCTTTTAATGATTAAGGAGATTTCAATGCTAGAGTGGGGAGCGACCACGAAGCCTGACCCACCTGCCTTGGACTATTTGGAAGAGGAAAGCTAAATGAAAATGGACAAAGGCTTCTGGAATTGTGCTGCTCACGAGGCTTGTGTGTGACCAACACTTTCTTCAAGTGCAAGGATATACATCAAGTATCTTGGAGACACCCTCGATCCCACCAATGGCACCAGCTGGACCTCATTATCACCAGGCGTGCACATCTAGCTAGCGTCCTACTCACTCGCAGCTATCACAGTGCCGACTGTGACACGGATCATTCCCTTGTCGCCAGCAAAGTACGAATAATGTGGAAAAACTCGTACCACACAAAGAAAAAGGGAAGTCCACGAATCAATACCTCCTGCATGAAAGACCCTGCGATAGTGCAGCTGTTCAAAGACAAGGTGAAGGAAAGTCTCTCAATGATGTCCCCATGTGTCACCATTGACTCCAAATGGACGCATCTGAGAGACACAATCTATACATCCGCAATACCAGCCTTTGGCAAAAAATCTCACAAAAACACGGACTGGTTTGATGAACATTGGGACGAGATGAAACCTGTCACTGAAGCAAAAAGGAAAGCTCTAATGGCTTACAAGGAAAAGCCTACATCCGACAATTTGCATGCCATAAAAACAGCTAAGTCACTTGCCCAAAAGATTGCACGTAAATGTGTCAATACCTACTGGCTTAAGCTCTGCTCCAGTATACAATCAGCTGCAGACATGGGCAATGCAAAAGTCATGTACGAAAACATCAAAAAGGCAACGGGCCCCTTGACGTCAAAAGCTGCTCCCCTAAAGTCCAAAAGTGGAGAAATTATTCAAGACCAGGCAGCACAGCTAAAACGATGGGTTGAGCATTATCTNATCTGGAATTGTATTCAACAGTTACCACAGTCTCCAGCACCGCTCTAGATGACATCCCAGATATGCCACTCATGGAAGAACTTGATGTCGTGCCCACACAGGAAGAGCTGAGCAAAGCAATTGACAGTCTAGCTTGTGGAAAAGCGCCTGGGAATGATGGAATACCACCAGAGGTTCTAAAGAGTGGCAAGACAGCTTTACTCCAACCATTGCACGAGATTCTGTCCCTCTGCTGGGAACAGGGCTACATCCCCCAAGACCTAAAGGATGCAAATATAGTGACACTATATAAAAACAAAGGTGATAGGAGTGATTGCAATAATTATCGCGGCATTTCACTCCTTAGTATTGTAGGAAAGACCTTTGCCCGCGTTATACTAAAACGTTTACAAAGCCTAGCATCCCGCGTCTATCCAGAATCTCAGTGTGGTTTCCGGTCCGGTCGGTCTACCATAGACATGGTGTTCTCCATACGACAGCTCCAGGAAAAATGCAGAGAGCAGCAGATGCCACTATACATTGCATTTGTGGACCTTACAAAAGCCTTCGACTTAGTCAGTCGCAACGGGCTATTCCAAATACTGGCAAAAATTGGATGTCCCCCTCACCTACTTGCCATCATCAGACAGTTCCATGAAAATATGCTTGGCACAGTACAGTTCGATGGAGCTAAGTCAGAGGCCTTCCCTGTCAGCAGCGGAGTTAAACAAGGTTGTGTACTCGCACCAACACTCTTCGCAATATTCTTCTCTGTACTTCTTCGATACGCATTCAAGGATAGCAGTGAGGGAATCTGGTTACATACCAGAGCTGATGGAGGACTTTTCAACACTGCCCGCCTCCGAGCCAAGACCAAAACGACGGATGTCCTAATTCGAGAGCTACTATTTGCGGATGATGCGGCACTAACAGCACATACAGAATCTGGTTTGCAACAACTCGTGTCAAGCTTCTCCAATGCCTGCAAAGAATTTGGTCTGCAAATCAGCTTGAAAAAGACAAACATAATGGCCCAAGACAATCGACCTCCTCCTACCATAAATATCGATAATGAAAACTTGGAGGTTGTGGACAGCTTCACCTATTTGGGATCCAAGGTCTCCAATACACTGTCCATTGAAGAAGAAATAAACAGCAGAATTGGCAAGGCAGCCGCAACAATGGCTAAACTAAATAAGCGTGTCTGGCAAAACACCAAGCTAACGGAGAAAACCAAACTGTGCGTCTATCGAGCCTGTGTCATCAGTACACTACTATATGGGAGCGAGACATGGACCACTTATACATCACAAGAGCGTAAGCTTAACAGCTTCCATTTGAGATGCTTGCGCCGCATTCTTGGCATTAAATGGCAAGAAAAGGTGCCTAATAGTGAGGTCCTAACGCGTGCCAATACCCAAAGCATGTTCTCAATTCTTAGTAAAAGATGCCTGAGGTGGCTAGGACATGTCAAAAGAATGAGCCCCGGCCGCATCCCGAAGGACCTCCTATATGGTGAACTTGCTTCAGGAAAGAGGAAAACAGGTCGCCCACGCTTGCGATTTAAAGATGTCTGTCGAAGGGACATGAAAGCAGCCAAAATACATACAAGTGACTGGGAGTGTAAGGCAGAAGACCGATCTACGTGGCGCACAGTTGTCAAAGAGGGCGTCATAATAGCCGAGGAGCGAAGAATGGAGGAGGCTGCAGACAGAAGAGCTAGGAGAAAGGCCAAAACATTTGGAAGCACAGAACTCGTGTGTAAAAACTGTGGCAAAGACTGTCACTCAAGGATAGGACTGCACAGCCACTCGAGAAAATGCAACCCAACCCAACGGTGATGCACCATCGTCTCGCGAGACGGAAGGATGCCGAATAATGATTAAGGAAGCTTTTTGTTTTATGTACTGTAATTAATGTGATTGTTATGGTATGAAAGCTATTTTATTATTTATATCTATGTTAATAAGTTCACGTATATTGCTATGAGCCCAATTTCTGGCTTGGATACAGTTCTATATAAATTTTCTATATACTATTAATATTATTCTATAATCTATAAGGGGCCGTCCATAAAGTTCGGGGAGGGAGGGGTGTAAGAAAGTGTGACAGTTTGTGACAGGGGATGGGGGTCCGGTCATATGTGATTTTACACATTTATTATTGTTTTAAAATTATGTTTTTTAAACATAATTATTTATTTTTAATTTTAAAAAATAGCACTTAAATAGCTTTAGAAATAATTTTCCAAAAAAATGTGTGAAACATTTAAATTAGTATTATGTCTAAACATCATGAAATGCGCATCACTTGAATTTGTTTTTTTTTATAAATCTGAATTGGATGATATAGAAGGGTCATGAATGGTTGTAAAATCATGTTCACAACAGCGAATATCTCACTCAATTTGTGAGATATTAGGACATAAAATGTTGCGATAACGTTCGAAGCTCATTGTTAAACGTTTTACCTGCACGATTCTTTCCTCCTCTAATCAAAATCAAACAAACAACTTATGGACTTATACCTTAATATGCAGATTCTCATAAATTTCCTTCCTTGTTTGCGACACAATTTCTCAAATTTGATGACACAATGCCTATATCAACAAGATTTTTCAAAGTACCACCATATGATCTTTAATATCTATCTTTGCTGACCAGCCTAATTGATTGAATTTGCAAAGTATGTCACTTATATTTTGCCTCACAAGCAATGTTGAAGAAACATCCAAGACAACACAGAGCTCAAACTCAGTAGAATGTGCTCACCCAAACATTTCAAGAATCAACGCTGTTAAAAGCCATGAACCCTTTGAGAATCGCTAATAGAAGGCAAAGAGAACCCGTGGCAGTTATTGTCAGAAGAGAAAATGCACATTAAGAGACTGTTGAGTGGCTAGATGAGGACGAGTAGATCTGTCTGCAATTATCATTCCAGGGAACGATTGTGGAAAAAGAATGATGCCAGTATGAACTATGGATGAACACTTCACGTCACAATGGTAAGATTATGTGCAATGAATATTTTTAGAATTGAATATAATTGACAGGACCCCAATTAACACATTCAATGTATCACAAAAGTTAATCACATAATTTCTCAGTAGCGTCTTTTTGTATTCAAATTATTGTGTTTCCTTTTCATTGTTTAACGATTGGGTGAGGTCAAGTTTCACTTATCTACTACTTATCCTATGCCAATAGACTGCATAATCGGAAGAAAATCTAAAACTTGACCCAACTCATTGTAAATGAAAAGTTAGCAGATAACTGATGTCTTATATAATGGTAGTAGTCTGATTTTTGCAATCTTTATTTTCAAATTCCATCTAGATTGAGTTACTGTTTCATTGAATAACTATGACAAATTTTTACATTTAACTTTTCTTCTATTTAAGTCATTTTAATAATCTGATAGTTCTTTTCAGTAAGGGTGAACCGGATTTCGGCTCCAGCTCTGGCTAATCCGGAATCCGGCTAATTTAACAAATTCGGCTTCGACTTCAGCTCCGATCAGATTTTAAAATGTTAAAATCTTGTACATCTTTACTTTTATGTGGAAATTTAATATTTTAATACAGTTTAATTGTGAATTGTATTTTAAGTATTAAATTCAATGGAAAAGACGTAAACAAGGTAAGGGTTAGCCTGACCGGACGTAACAAAACAGCGAACGTTTCGGCAAAGAGCCTTTATCAACAAACATACAAGACACAAACAAAACGAAAATTAAAAAAATGAAAAATGAAGGAACTTACCTGCGGTAGAATCCAAAGTATCCAAAGAAAAAGTGAAACTGAGAGATGACAGAGCGATTTTATATAGGAAAGCAGAGAGTGGGCGGGGCAACCGCCTAGGTGGACAAAGAAAAGACCATATTCATCCCATGTGCAAGCTTGTTCTTACTTATCATCCACACAACATCAAAGCCAAAGAAATATTCATGAAGAACCGGTGGACCGGTCCAACGTAGCTTCCTCCCACGTGTCTGGGTTTATTGCAAACGCTTTCAGAGACGCTTTCAATGTGTCTTTAAAGCGTTTCTTTTGTCCACCATGGGACCGCTGGCCATACTGGAGCTCTTATCTTATCTTAGATATACAGACGCTCCTTCTATGCAGAAGATAATTGCGTCCACAGACCATGAGAGATGATCTGTTGGAAAGTGATGCAGCGGTCGCAGGCCACGGCTATAGGGGTTCCACGCATTACCCCAGCAGCCTAACTATTGTCTAGTTAGGTACCCATTCGGAGCTGGGTGACTCGGGGACTGCTCAGGCCGCGAGAGCAAATCCTCACCTTCTTGTGGATTCGAACCCGTGACAATCGGTATAACAGTCGAGAGCGCTAACTCTCGACCACCACGTCCCACAGAAGCTCGCCATAGAAGAGTCTCTCTGGTAGTCTCTAATTTGGCATTCGGGTTAGGTGCCCTGCCCAGCGAAGCTGTGACTGCATCAGGAGGGTGAAGATGCTGGGGAGGCCAGCTCTGGTTAGTACCGTGGTGTCTGGAGTTTTGTCCTGCCACTTTATGCCCAGAATCTTCCTGAGGCTTGTTGTGTGAAAGTGGTTCAGCTTTTTAGCAGGGCGTTGATACACGGTCCATGTTTCGCATGCATAAAGCAGTGTAGGGAGCACAACTGCCCTATATACTTTCACTTTGATCTGGATGGTAATGCCTCTTCTGTTCCAGGCATTCGGGTACAACCTGCCAAAAGTGGAGCTGGCCCTGGCAATTCTGACATTCACTTCGTCATCGATGGTGACATTTTGTGACAGTGTGCTGCCTAGATATGTGAAGCGCTTCACTGCGTTGAGTTTCTGGTTGTTGACAGTGATGATGGGCTCAACATAAGGCTTTCCAGGCGCGGGTTGATAAAGGACTTCAGTCTTCTTTGTGTTAATTGTCAGACCAAAGTGTTAGCCTGTTCTCTAAATATAGTAAAGTAACTATTTAAAACATTTTTAATTTTTTTAAAACAAGTTTTGATTACTTATTTTCCTGATATATGCCCGGCTAATATTCCAAAACAAATAAGCAATTTACATTAAGTATCTGAACAGACTGACTCAAAAGATCATGGTCTAAACAAAATAAAATTAAACCAAGTGTCTCTTGGGAATTTCCAAAGTCATAATTAATACGTTATTTGCAAAGGGAATCTCAGATATCTATTTAAAGACTAAACACGCCTTATCTTAAGTTTACAAATCAGTTGTTATTGACTCCTATACATTGGACTTTGGTCGCTAAATAAATTTGTTCACAAATGTGTGCAGACATATTTTGTAACGGGTTACACTCAAATCGAAGGTATCTTACGTAATAATTTCATATATGATAAGAAAGTATCATCAGCTTTTGGATAAGCTGATCCACTGAGGTAGGTTGATGGTTCTAGCTTTAGTTCTAACGTAATTAATTTTATAAGGGTGTAGCCTTAGACTAAATGCACATAGTTCAAAAACAATTTAGTTCAGCACATAGATTACACATATATTTTGTTGAGTTTAGAGAGTTTTCCTATTTCCTACATCGAAATAAGTTGTTAATTATTATTAAAAAAAGGTGTAAAAATGCTAGATTCTTCTGCATGTTGTTAAATGCTTAGGTTTAATTAAAAGGTTGTACAATGAAGACAATATTATACCTAGTATTAAGTTGTTCTCTTCCTGTTAAGATTAGTATTCAGTATCTTTGCACCAGAAATGACCATCCATTCTCTTACATCAAATGTTTCCCTTATTTTCCACTCCAAAACCCACACCTCTACTTACAAACGAAAAACTTTTCATTAGATAAAATTACAAGAGATAAAATATAAAAGTTCAAACAATTTTCCATAATTTTACACCCTGGTAAAAATAAGTTATGTGATTTCCATAAAAAAAACATACCAATGTCCAGGGCTAACCTGCTGTTTTGTTGGCCGATTGAAAATGTACTGTTATTTATAACCCAAATGAGGGATAAATCGTTTGACGCCTTTATAATAAAACTATTTACAGACAAACAATCACCTTCAATCATACGTCATGGCATCAACTCACAGCTAAGCACATTTACAATAGAATAGTGTTAGAAGAAGTCATAGAAGAGTGATAATAGAGTAGTGTAAGAAGAATTATCATAGAGTAATGATAGAAGAGTTACTGTAGAGTAGTGTTAGAAGAGTTACTATAGAGTAGTTTTAGAAGAGTTACTATAGAGTAGTGATTAAAGAGTTACAATAGAGTAGTGTTGGAAGAGTTACTATAGAGTAGTGTTGGAAGAGTTACTATAGAGTAGTGTTGGAAGAGTTACTATAGAGTAGCGTTAGAAGAGTTACTATAGAGTAGTGTTGGAAGAGTTACTATAGAGTAGTGTTGGAAGAGTTACTATAGAGTAGTGTTGGAAGAGTTACTATATAGCAGTGTTGGAAAAGTTCTTATAGAGTAGTGTTGGAAGAGTTACTATAGAGTAGTGTTAGAAGAGTTACTATAGAGTAGTGATTGAAGAGTTACTATAGAGTAGCGTTAGAAGAGTTACTATAGAGTAGTGTTGGAAGAGTTACTATAGAGTAGTGTTGGAAGAGTTACTATAAAGTAGTGTTAGAAGAGTTACCATAGAGTAGTGATTGAAGAGTTACTTTAGAGTAGCGTTAGAAGAGTTACTATAGAGTAGTGTTGGAAGAGTTACTATAGAGTAGTGTTGGAAGAGTTACTATAGAGTAGTGTTGGAAGAGTTACTATAGAGTAGTGTTGGAAGAGTTACTATGGAGTAGTGTTGGAAGAGTTACTACAGAGTAGTGTTAGAAGAGTTACTATAGAGTAGTGTTAGAAGAGTCACTATAAAGTTGTGTTAGAAGAGTTACTATAGAGTAGTGTTAGAAGATTTACTATAGAGTAGTGTTGGAAGAGTTACTATAGAGTAGTGTTAGAAGAGTTACTTTAGAGTAGTGTTGAAAGAGTTGCTATAGAGTAGTGTTAGAAGAGTTACTATAGAGTAGTGTTAGAAGAGTTTCTATAGATTAGTGTTAGAAGAGTTACCATAGAGTAGTTTTAGAAGAGTTACTATAAAGTTGTGTTAGAAGAGTTACTATAGAGTAGTTTTAGATGAGTTACTATAGAGTACTGTTAGAAGAGTTACTATAGAGTAGCGTTAGAAGAGTTACTATAGAGTAGTGTTGGAAGAGTTACTATAGAGTAGTGTTAGAAGAGTTACTTTAGAGTAGTGTTGGAAAAGTTACTTTAGAGTAATGCTAGAAAGTTACTATAGAGTAGTGTTAGAAGAGTCACTATAAAGTTGTGTTAGAAGAGTTACTATAGAGTAGTGTTGGAAGAGTTACTATATAGAAGTGTTGGAAGAGTTACTATAGAGTAGTGTTGGAAGAGTTACTATAGAGTAGTGTCCGAAGAGTTACTATAGAGTAGTGATTGAAGAGTTACTATAGAGTAGTGTTAGAAGAGTTACTATAGAGTAGTGTTGGAAGAGTTACTATAGAGTATTGTTGGAAGAGTTACTATAGAGTAGTGTTGGAAGAGTTACTATAGAGTAGTGTT
>MUZC01004665.1:261310-273513 GCA_002072015.1 Radix auricularia | reverse complement strand
GAAGAGTTACTATAGAGTAGTGTTAGAAGAGTTACCATAGAGTAGTATTAGAAGAGTTACTATAGAGTAGTGTTAGAAGAGTTACTATAAAGTAGTGTTCGAAGAGTTACTATAGAGTAGTGTTAGAAGAGTTACCATAGAGTAGTGTTAGAAGAGTTACCATGGTGTAGTGTTAGAAGAGTTACCATAGAGTAGTGTTAGAAGAGATACCATAGAGTAATGTTAGAAGAGTTACCATAGAGTTTGTTTAGAATAATTGAATCTGTCTAATTATAATGCGATGTTCTATTGTTTTATCAAGTATTCCCAGAAGTTTATACACTTGTAGAAAAAAGGCAAACGAAAAAAACAAACATTTATTAGGGAAGTTGGGATGAAACAAATTTCTAAATAGAAGAATTGGAGTAAATGTGAAACAGTTGAAGAATAACTTGAGGGACGAAATGGAAACTGGTGTTACAGGTTTAATGTTCGCTGTGTTCAATGGCCAGAAAAAGATTGTGGCAAAGATAATTAAAAAGGGAGCTAATATCAATGAACAAACACATACTGGACTTATGCCCCTTCACATAGCATCACTTACTGGCCAAGCAGGTCTTGTGAAACTTCTTATTGAGAATGGTGCAAATGTCAATGAAAAAAATCAATTTGGTCATTCCGCTATTCACTTAGCATCATTAGCTGGGTTTAAGGATGTGGTCGAACTTCTCATTGGTAAAGGGGCGAATATAGACGAGAAAACATACCGAGAAGGTTGTACTGCACTTTACTTAGCATCGCAAGATAAACATCTAGATGTTGTTGAACTTCTGATAAAGAAAGGGGCCAAAGTAAATGAGAAGATAATAGAAGGCTATAATGCCCTTCACTTAGCATCACAACAAGGAAACATAGATGTTGTTGAACTTCTTCTTCATGGAGGGGCAGATGTGAATGAGAAAACAGATGGAGACGGTAATAGTTCTCTTTTCATAGCATCACAAATTGGACATATAGGGGTTGTTGAACGTCTTCTAGATAAAGGGGCAGATATAAATGAGAAAACAAACATAGGAGGTACAAGCGCCCTATACATAGCATCACAAAACGGGCATATTGGTGTTGTTAAACTCCTTCTTGATAGAGGTGCAGATGTCATTGAGAAAACAGACAAAAAAGTTATTGGCGCTCTTTACATAGCATCAGAAAATGGACATATCGATGTTGTCGAACGTCTTCTTGATAGAGGTGCGGATGTGAATGACAAAACAGACAAAAAAGGTATTGGCGCCTTTTACATAGCATCACAAAATGGGCATATTGGTATTGTCAAACTTCTCCTTAATAAAGGGGCCGACGTGAATGAGAAACTAGACAAAGACGGTGCTAGCGCCCTATTCATGGCGTCACAAAATGGGCATATAAATGTTGTTGAACTACTTCTTACTAAAGGGGCCGATGTGAATGAGAAAACAGAAAGAGGAGGTTTTAGTGCACTATACACAGCATCAGAAAATGGACATATTGGTGTTGTTGAGCTTCTAGTTAGAAAAGGCGCTAAAGTTAATGAAAAGACATCACTAGGTTGGACAGCTCTGCATGCAGCGTCAATGCATGGTTACAAGAATATTGTTGATTTTCTTATCTCAAAAGGAGCAAAAATAAATTCGAAGACAGAAGATGACCTAACTTCTCTACACTTTGCTTCTTGCTTTGGACATAAAGATGTCGTGGACTTTTTGATTTTAAATGGGGCTAATGTCAATGAGAAATCAGATCCGGGTTTTGCTGCTCTTCATTTAGCATCTGAGATCGGGCATAAACAAATTGTTAAATCTCTTATTGAAGCTGGGGCAACAGTAAATGAAAAAAATAAGGCAGGAATGACTCCACTACACGGTGCAGTACTCCACAATAATTTAGAGATTGTAAAAATTCTCATTATGAAACGGGCTGAGGTAGATGCTAAGAGTAATTTAGGTAAAACAGCCCTTTACATAGCAGCAGAAAAGGGCTTTAAAGATATAGTTGAAATTCTTGTTTTAAATGGAGCCAATGTAAATTTAAAAAATTACAGGAATAGGACTGCCCTTCACACAGCCTCAAATTTCGGTAAAACAGATGTCGTTAAGCTTCTGATTGAAAAGGGAGCAAATGTTAATGAGAAAATGCGAATAGACTATCTATCACTTTACGTATCCTCTTTGCAAAACGTTCAAACAAAAGTTGTTGAATGTATAAATGCAAAAGGAGAAAACATCAACAAAAAGAGCCATAAAGACGTTACGGCTCTTTTACTTGCCTCTGTAGAAGGTCACAGAGACATCGTCGAATGTCTGATTGATAACGGAGCTGATGTGAATGAGGTCACAACGAGTAAACACACAGCTCTTCAAATGGCATCACGTCTTGGTCATGTAGATGTTGTTAATGTTCTCATTAAAAAGGGGGCAGATATTAATTATACCACCAAGAAAGGTTGGACTGCCTTGCATATGGCTTCTCTTATCGGTCAATTTGATATTGTTAAACTTTTATGTGACAGCGGGGCTAAAGTTTTGACGAACAACCTTACGCCTGTTATGAGCGCTGCTTTTAATTTCAATAGAAAAATTACATTTCCACACAATCCTAACATGGATGTAATAAAATTTTTAATTGGAAAAGGTTCTGAAGTTAATGCAACTGATGAACATGGTCGAACCGCCTTGATGTTTGCTGTCATGACTGGACATAAAGATTTGAAATCCTCAGTGGTGCCCATGCCCCAGACATCTGACATGATTGACATGTTCAACAGGAAGAGGAGAGAAATTATTTCAGAGTTATTAAAACAAGGATCTGACGTCAACATAAAGGACAAACATGGCTGGACTTCTCTGATGATTGCCACAGAATGTGGAGATATTGAACCTGTTGAAGAATTCATTCAACATAAAACTAATGTTAATGAGAAAAACATAATGGGATGGACAGCTCTGTCAATAGCTTCACAATATGGGCATAATAATATCATCGTCAAACTAATAGAACAAGGAGCGAAAGTAAATGTGAAAATCACTGATGGGTGGACCAATCTCATGATAGCTGTTCTCAATAATCAAAAGGAAACTGTAAATTTGCTGATTGAAAACGGTGCAAATGTAAATGAAACAAATAATTTTAGGTGTTCTGCTTTGATGATAGCAGCAGAAAATGGATTTACAGATATAGTTAAAATTCTTTGTGATAAAGATGCGACTATTGACAGAAAACATAAATATGGCTGGACAGCTTTAATGAAAGCGTCAAAGAATGGACATACCAGCACAGTTCAGTGTCTTCTTGCTTATAAAGCAAACATCAGTTTAAAAAATATTGATCATTTAAGTGCCATAATGATTGCTTGTCAAGAAGGGCATAAAGAAATAGTTGAACAACTTATTGAAAAAGGTTCAAGCATTAATGAACGAAATAAATATGGACTGACAGCTCTAATTATCGCATCTTATCATGGACATAAAGATATTGTTGCACTGATGCTTAGAACTCCAGAACCAAATTTTGAAGACCACGAAAACTTGTCAAGTGCTTTGTATTTTTCCTTAAAAAACAGAAAAATGGATGTTGCTGAATTAATAATTTCCCGAGGTGGCAATGGACGTGTGATGGTTGAGTGTGGAAGAGTCCACCAACTAACAGCATTGACTCACCCATCAATTGATGCCAGTGAACTTGTTACAGTACTAGAGACTAGTCACACCTTAGTGAGGAATGAATGTTGCTGTAAATATATTACAGAATATCTTTATAGCCTTCAAGATTTATTTGAAGATCACAACTTTGGAGCAGTTTCACAAGTTAAAGAAAATGCAATGACTCAAATTCTTTTGTAAGTATTTTTTTGTGTGGAAAATTAACTAAATGGATCTTCTTTTAATTATAATTCTATGGCACAAAAAATTATTTTGAAAAATTAAAAATAGAAATGAAATTAAATTTTAGAAACAAACAAAAGCAAGGTACCCTGTGATGTATACAGATCGATACTAATAAAAGGGAAAGCCATGACTGACTCATCTCTAATTCTCTAACTTCCCGTGTAGGTAGAAGCATGTAACTTTGGGAAGTCGTTGGGTACTCTCTCACTACGAAAATTGGCGAAAAAGAATTTTAAAAATCTCGCTCCTCTGGGGCCGGGGCCCCAAAGACATTTTTTTTCCTTATTTGGGCACTATACAAATTAAGAAACATCAATTTTCCTATTTCCTGTGTAGGTAGAAGCATGAAACTTTGGAAATTTTTTAAGTACGTGCTCCCAACGATAATTGGAAAAACGAAAGTTAAATGTCCTACTCATGGGGGCCGAGTCCCTAAAAATGTTTTTTTTTTCTTATATGAGATATATAAAATTAGAACATCACTAATACTCCTATTTCCCGTATAGGTAGAAGCATGAAAGTTTCGATTTTTTTCAGTAAACGCTTCCCACAAAAATTGGCAAAAAAGAATGCTAAAATATAGCCCCAATATATTTTTTTCTTTTTTCTTATATTAAAAACCGACTCATCAATAATTCTCCAACTTCCCGTGTAGGTAAGAGCATGAAACTTTGGGAAATTTTTAATTACCCACTCACGACGAAAGTCGGTGTATAAGAATTTTGAAATACATACTCATGGGGGGTCGGGGGCCGGGGCCCCAAAACGTGGGATTTTTTATGAGATTTATAAAAATTGAAAATCTGTGATTCTCTTATTTCTTATATAAAAATTTTATATATAAATTTTAAAAAATTTACACTCATGGGTGGCCGGGGGCCAAAATCTTTTTCCCACCTAAAATAGGCTATATAAAACTGAATCAACACTAACTCTTCAAGTTTCCGTGTAGCCCGCGATGATAAGAGGCAAAAAATATTAAATCACCTCTCGCTAGGGGAATGATTGCCGAAATGTAGTTTTCCCCCCAATATGAGTTATATAAGTAAGACGCATCTTTAAATCTCCAAGTTCTTGTGTATGTAGGAGCTTGAACGGTTTAAGTTAATATATTTAGTATATCCATCTTGATTGAGATTAAAATCAATAGGTTTTTGAATTGGTGTTACGCGGGTTCTCAGCGCTAACTGAAATCCTAATTTCTGCAGCAAAGCGCGGGTAAATTACTAGCATTTAATATGCAGGAGAAAATTTGTTTTGAGAGTACTCTATATTTTTGCCAATTGCGGTTATGCCTTGAAAAGCATATATTGTTCAGAAACACTGTTTACGAATCATTGTAACACATCACGTTTGAGTTTCTAATAAAATAATTTATTTAGTTTTAAGATTTAAAAAAAATCACCACCAGAATTTAGATTTTTCTGATGTATTAATAAGTTAATAATAAAAAGTTAAAACATAAAAAATATATTTTACGTGAAATATCAGTATAAAGTATAGTAATATCACAAATAAATGAAAGATGTTCTTTTTCAAATCTCAGCCCTGATATGTCGGAGATCCTGGACTTTGGTCAGTTCCAAGTCAAAGACCGTCCTGCTGGTCAAGGTACTACCCCTCCGATGTACAAGTAAGTTATTGGGGTTTCGTTTTTTCTGTCTTTAAAACAGCTCTGGCCACCAAGAGATCTTATTTAACTTCTAAAGCTGGGGTAGGAGAGTAAGTGTTACGTTAAGTTGTGTGGCTGGGTTTGGGTTAAAATGAGTTGTGTGGCCTCCATCAATCAAGGCCATGCCAACCATACATCACTGATGAGACATATTTTACATCCTTCCAAAAGTGGTCTCTAGCTGTTAACATTAAAAAAGAAACGTAGCTATAAATGAAATTCATGTGGGGATTTCTAAAAAACTTTTGTCTAAAATTTAGAGTACTTTAATACAATTCTACAAAAATATTTTATTATATTATTATCCCAATTCTGTTCTAATACAAACCACACTGTGCTAATACAACATTGATCAGTTTTAATTATTATAAAACAAACCGTAAAGATTCTAGACAAGGGTCGGCAAACTTTTTTTTGCCCGTTACACCAAAAAGATAATCTTGTTTGTTGCCGTTACCCTCGAAGGCATGAGATCCTTCCCACAACATTTGGGCATTTTGTGAGCGTTGTGACCCCCCCCCCCGATCGGTTCTAGAGCAAAGCCGCAGCGAAAACGCACCTGATGAGTTCTTATAAGCCTAAGAAGTGTATAAAATTATGGATGTGATGAAGTTCGAATTCGAATCCGACAACATTCGAACTTCGACGTTTTTTGAGCAAATTCGAATCCGACGGATTTTAAAAAAAAACCGGTCGGATTCGAATTTGAAAAATTACCGTGGGGGGCACGGGACTGAAACCTTGGTATAATCCCTTTTGGTATAATCCCCTTTTTTAGCCAAGTGCTAACCAAATCCGCATCCGCATTCGATGCGGATTTTCATCAGCCCCGTCACATCCCTGCTCTAGACAGTACCAGGAATGAGGCAGTCAGACAATGTCTAAGGGGCTTTTAGAGATATTTACTGACTTCCTGTTGCTGAGCAAAAAATCATAAAATTCTGCCATTCTTTTGATACTGTTTGGAAACATCAGCGCCCCTTTATTTGAAGGAGCTGATAGCAGAACAGGAACCTCTACAAGAGCTGCACTCTAAATATTAGTGAACCGATACTTGGTTCGGCTACTCGCTATCGGCCGATTTCAGAATTCTTCTCGGAAACACTCGGCTGTCTGCAACCTAAAAAGTTTAAATTAAATTGTAAATACGATTGACTGTTAATATATGAATATTTTCTCTCATCCTGTCAAAGAGCTCATTAGTCGAATCTTTGATTTCAGGGAGAGCTTTGCCAGATATGGTTAAGTTTGCTTAATGCTGCAGTTGTTTGGGACATTCTGGTAAATATTTCTGGCTTTGATCATTCATCGGATTTTATAGCCCCTAAAAATTTAAAGATAGGGGCCTCCTCGAGTTTTTGCTCGTTTATCCGATTTTCATTTGTGAATTTTCTGTTTGCCATGACCTTTGTTTTCTCTGCATTGATTTCCGTGCCATAGGCCTTTGATGTCTTCTCTAGCTTTGCAAGGAATTCTTTTAGCTCATCCTCGCTGCCAACTAGGCCGTCTATGTCATCGGCGAAACGTAGGTTAGTTATAGTTCTCCTTCCGAAGCTGACCGTTCCGACATGGTTTTCTAGCACATCTGTCATAATTCTTTCAAGGACGATGTTGAAGAGGATGAGGGAGAGTAAACACCCTTGTCTGACACCAACAGTGGTCTTGAACCAATCTCCCAGCTTGATGTGTAGGGTACTGCGATGTCAGTCTTCCTGTAAACTGAGAGACATAAACATTACCTCCTTTGGAACAGACGCGGCTGAAATGTTGAGGAGACCGAACGACACTGACCTATCTACCTACTATAATACCTGCTTAAGAACGCTGCTCGACAAATACGCCCCTCTTGTCACTCGTTCAGTTTCTGACCGGCCATCGGCACCCTGGATGACGGACGTCATCAAGACAGCAAAGCAGCTGCGCCGTCGTGCTGAGAGAAAGTACAGGAAAACCGGCCTGACAGTGCATCGACAAGTCTATTTAAATGAGAAAAACAAGGTCAACCGCGTAATCAGGGACGCAAAGACCTCTCACCTTTGTGAGAAGATTGATGGCGCGGATTCTCCTAGAGAATTGTTTAGAGTGACCTCTGAGCTGATGGGCGGAGCCAGTAAGACTGAGTTACCATCCTCAATTCCATTCGCTGATCTTCCTGACTATTTTAATCGTTTCTTTATAGACAAGATTGAGCTGATTAGGCAAAACATGCCGCACTGTACACCACAGGTTGGCACCGACCCCACCTTTCGGAATTCCCCTCTCAGTGAGTTCCAATGTGTGTCTGAAAATCACATCAAGGACGTTATTGTGAAAATGCCTAAAAAATCATGTGATCTTGACCCGATTCCTGCCTCCTTGTTCATGGACTGTCTTGATGCGCTTGTCCCAGCCATTACACAGATCATAAACATCTCGCTGACTACAGGTGTAGTACCCCAGTCATTCAAACATGCTCTTGTCAAGCCCCTACTGAAAAAGTCAAATCTTGACCCTGAGTGCCTGAAGAACTACCGACCAGTCTCAAACTTGCCCTTCCTGTCAAAAGTTCTTGAGCGTGTTGTACTGGCACAGTTGCTAGCCCACTTTGAGCAACACAACCTCTTGGAGCCGTTTCAGTCTGCATACAGGAAGTGTCGTAGCACGGAGACAGCACTGATCAGGGTATTGAACGATCTACTACGTGCGTCCGATTCCGGTCAGGTATCTTTGCTTTCAATGCTTGACCTGTCAGCAGCTTTTGACACACTCGACCATGAGATCCTGCTTACCAGATTCTCCACCACCTTTGGATGCCTGGGTACTGTCCTCAGTTGGCTCAGGTCTTACTTGACCGAACGTACCCAAAGTGTCGTGGTAAATGGAGCTGTCTCAGCACGCTCGGTCTTAAAGTATGGAGTACCACAGGGATCAGTCTTAGGCCCCGTGCTTTTTATCATGTATACATACCCACTCAGTGACATTATCAAACCGTTTGGCGTCTCCTACCACTTTTTCGCTGATGACTCGCAATTGTACGACTCTGCAGTTCCCGCAGAGGTTCCTCGTCTTGCAGTGAAAGTCAGTGGTGCTATTACCAGTGTCTACACATGGATGGCTGAAAACAAACTGAAAATGAATGAAGAAAAGACAGAGGTAATCCTCATCGGAACCAGACACAAATTGTTAAATGTTGGGGGTACCAACTCGCTAAATATCATGAATTGTCAGGTCCCTTTAGCCGACAAGGTGAGGAACCTCGGTGTGATCCTTGACTGTACACTGTCATTTGACTACCACATATCCAATCTATGCAGAGGTCTATACCTTCAATTACGTAGATTAGGCCAAATAAGACCTTACCTGTCCACTGACTCTGCAAAAACATTGGCAGTTGCCCTAATACTATCGAGAATGGACTACTGCAACGCACTACTCGCCGGTCTGCCCGAAGACAAAATTGCCAGGCTCCAGCGTATTCAGAACAGTGCCGCACGCCTGGTTATGTGCAAATCGAAGCGGGTCTCAGCAACCGCCCTTCTTCGCTCCTTACACTGGCTACCTGTTAAGGCAAGAATCGAATACAAGATCGCATCAATTTGCCACCAGTGTTTAAACAACAACAGAATGCCATTGTACCTGAGTGAGCTCATTTCACCATATGTGCCACAAAGAGACCTGCGTTCAGCGGATTCCTCCTTACTTGCTGTGCCGCGTTCTTCCCTCCAGATGTGCGGAATGAGAGCTTTCTCATCATTTGGCCCGAAAGTGTGGAACTCACTTCCCTTCGGGCTTAGACAGACCGCCTGCTATGACAATTTTAAAAAGAACCTAAAAACTCACTATTTTAACACCTACCTCTAGAAATTGTAGAAATTGTTTATCTTGTAAATAGTCTGATTTTTCATACGTGTTATTACCTCAGCCATTTGTTTGAAGCGCATTGAGCCTACATTATGTTTGTTAAATGGCGCTATATAAGTGTTATCATTATTATTATTATGGTTGTGAGGCTTGGACGCTCAACGCAGACCTCCAAAAAGAATTAATGCGCTAGAGATGAGATATTTTCGAAAGGTACTAAACATCTCCTATATGGCGCACATCACGAACGAAGCGGTCCGCGATAAAATAAGTGCTGTAATTGGCCCTTACGGGGACCTTCTCACCTCAATCAGAAAGAGGAAATTACGATGGTACGGACACGAGACAAGATCTGGAGGTCTCTCAAAGACGATATTGCAAGACACAGTCCATGGAGGAAGAAAAAGAGGCAGACCAAGGAAGAGTTGGGAGGACAATATCAAAGAGTGGACCAGCCTGTCATTTAGCGACTCCCAGAAGGCAGCTCAGAACCGTGACACTTGGCATGAGATAGTGTGCTGCTCAAAATGGTGCCCCAAAGACCCAGCGTCGGGTTAAGGGACAGCTCAGTTCAGTTCACATCCTGTGACAAACTCTGCTTACTAAGTTTCATGCAAAATTAATAGATCTTTGTTATTTACATGTGCAAATAGATACATTTTTGTACATCTTTTTGATAAGGCTGTGGTAATAATGTAGGGACAAAAGGTCGAATAAAAAGACAAGTCATAATCTTCAATGAAGATTAAACGGCTTAAAATCGTAGATATGCTTAATATGGGTCAAATTACAGTCACATAATTTATTTTTAACGCACTGTGCTTTATTTTATCTTATCAGTGAAAGACGCTCCTTCTAAACAGTAGCTTATTTCGTTATTCGCTTATCTATGGGCTGTGACTAGAAATGCATTTTATTAGAGTTTTAAATGTTGATGAAGTGTTGGTTTTCCTGGTTTCATCATGGAACCCTTTACACGCCCGAATTCAGAAAACTTGTATGTGTTTGTTATTGCATACGGAATAAGAAAAGTGTTTTTTAAAATCTGTATGTTTATCTGAGGGTTGTATTAATTTATCTTTGTGTTGTATCTCCAAATTAGAATTAATTGCTTATTGTATAACAACTACTTTACTCCTGGTTCTTCTGTCCTCCAGTGTTTCAAGGTTTAATGATTTAACTAATGGTGTTACTCTTGTCATTTTTGAGTATTCTCCAGTTATTAATCTGGCAGCTCTTTTTTGAATTTGTTCTAGTTTATCAATATTTTCTTTGGTGGATGGGTCCAGTGGCGTAGCTAGGGGGGGGGGCGGAGGGGGCGGTCCGCCCCGGGCGGCACTCATTCAGAGGGCGGCTTTTGTGGGCCATTTGAAAATCTAAGCCATTTCCGAAAAAAAAAACTTTCTCTTTTGAAGGGGGAAAACCAAGATGAAACAAAAATATTCTTAATTTTGAGTCTTAATTAACGGATTCGAGCAACATTTGTTTTATTACACAGTGGTTGTCATAACTAACGCAAAATGTTTAAAAATTTAAAATTGCTCAAAAAGGTAAGGTGAAAAATTAAGTGGTATACGTCACCGATGGCGCTTTTAAAAGAAAACTGTAAAAAAAAAAAAAAAAAAAAAAAAAAAAAATCACCACTGGCTCGAAAATATGTAACATTAATATGGCCATGACAATTTTTGCGTAACTTATATTACTTTTCAGGTTTCATAAAGTTATTGTAAGGTAACTTATTAACTGATGAAAAATGACATCTGAAGTAGCTAGTAAAACGAGATCAGATGCTGGAATTTTACTCAGTTCAATGCAATCTTTTTCTTTTCTGTGTTATCTCAATTTATGTGAACTCGTATCTGTTTTAAATCAATGCAAACATATTTCATGGAACAAAGATATTTGTATTGTACTAATACAGAACGCTGTTACAGAGAGTTGGAGATATCAATTGAGCACCGGGTTATAAGGAGAAAAATATGAGTGGGGAAAATTCAGTAGACGTGGTTCTATTTTTCGAGCAAGAAGTACAATGAGAAGTGTTTTTATCCATAGATGTAATTATAAAAGAAAATAAAAGAACGCGCTGATGAGTTACGTGTTCATGCAAAGAAATATTCGTGTATAATACCATTTAACCTCCTAAATGAAGAATTTGAATAAAAAGAATTTTTAAATTGACAATGATAAAGAATTTTTCGACATTGATAGAGAAAGGATCCAGGTTTTCATGGCATTCCACAGGGCGGTCTTAGCATTTGCGGGGTGCTATGTAGCTTAGTATGCGAAAAGGATTGCGCGGGGCCCAGTTCGGGTAGGGATAATGTATTAATGAGGATTGTTAGTGAAAATTAAGATAGGTGGGACCTATGAAAGCGCGGGGCCCACTCCGACTGCAAAGGTTGCAGTAGCCTAAACCAGCCCCGGCTGTACCCACACTACAAGAAGAGGCATTATGTTAAAAAACGGGGGAAAATCCCCTTTGATCTATTAAAATATATTCAACAGTATAGATTGGAAAATTCTTTACCCAAAATTAATATTTGGCTAAGAGTTTTTTCAACAATTGCTATCAATGTATCTAGTTGAAGAAGAAATTATATTCGCTCCACAATAAGTTATTTAAGACTACAAAATCTTGCAATATTGTCCATAGAATAAGATATTACAAATAATTTAAATTTGATAACATAATACACGATTTTTCTACTATGGAAGCTAGGTAAGTAAGTAAATGTATAAATAATAAGAAATGTGTTTACTCACTGATGTATACAATGTCTTTGTTTATT
>MUZC01004665.1:241099-261255 GCA_002072015.1 Radix auricularia | reverse complement strand
GTCCATAAATGACGTCATGTGATTTTGGCTGATTTTTTACCCACAGCCCCCTCGTCACACGGAGTTACGAAACGAAAACTTAGACCCCTTCCTCAATGTGACGTCACAAAGACCCCCCCTCCCTGCATAAAAGCCGTATTTTCTTTTTGAAATGTGCATTTTTTAAATCATATTTTTGGTGGTCATTTAAATGTTTTTTAGTGTAATGCTGCACTCACTCTAATATCGTAATACGCGTGAAACCACGTAAAACATCAATAAATAAAGTGTTGGTAATTATATATTTAAGTGGAAATTTTATTTAAAGTTGCGCGTTTTGAATGACGTCACATGTGTGACTCTCCTCTCCCCCCCCACCGGTGCGTGACGTCATTTATGGGTGTCTCCTAAAAGGGCGGCATATTGGAGTCCGCCCCGGGCGGCAAAAGCTCTAGCTACGCCACTGGATGGGTCTCATACAGAAGATGCATATTCTAGTATAGGTCTCACCAGGGTGAGAATAACATTTCAGTTTTATATCTTTATTTTATCTTTGATAAAACCTAAGGTTTCGTTTCATTTTTTAATAACTTAATGATTCAATGATTTTCTCATTTATTATGACTCCTAAGTATTATGCATCTCTAGTTTGAAATAGTGCTTTTTCATGAAGGAAATATTTTGAATTTATTTGTTTACTTTTCTTTATTACTCTTAACTGTTGACACTTTTCTGTGTGTAGTCATAATTTGTACTCTCTATTCAATGCCACAAGGTAACACCGGAACGTGCTTCCGGCGGATTATAAACAACCGGCAATATTTGTAAATAATTCTTACCTCAAGCTTTTTTGCTGCACTATCACTTTATGTGGTGTGTAATTTACTATGAATAATATTATCATGATTATATCATTTTTATTCATGCAAACTTACACAGCACGGAGCCATAGCTTGGATATTTTCTCATCACACATATATTCGTATATATAATCAATTTATGTACTTTGTTATATTTATCCGTTTGTAAAGCTATATTTTAAAAAGCGCATCGCTAAAATGGACTTGAGAAAAAAATATTGAACAAAATGTAGCTCTTTTTGAAAGTCCGCATATATTTGTTCAATATGGAAATGATATTACATCTCTCTCTCTCTCTCTCTCTCTCTCTCTCTCTCTCTCTCTCTCTCTCTCTCTCTTTCTCTCTTTGCCTATACATTTTCTAATAATTTACTATAGTTCTTTTAGGAAAAAAAGGGCGTTACAACAACTGAAATATATTTATTTTGAAAAGTTCCGTAATTTCTGACAGGCAATACACAAGTGTATATATGTCTCTTTTTCTTATATGAGATTTATGAAAATTGAAAATCTTATTTCCCGTGTAGGTAGACAAAGAAAAATGATTATATAAATTTTAAAAATTTCCTCTAATGGGTCGCCGGGGGCCCAAAACTTTTTTTTCACCTAAAATGGGCTATATAAATTTGAATCAATATAAATTTGAATCAACACTAATTCTCCAAGTTTCCGTGTAGGTAACAACTTTAAACTTTTGGAAGTTGTCGAGCACCCCCCTCCCCCCTTCCCCGCGATAATAATAGGCAAAAATATTAAATCCCCTCTCACTAGGGGGATGATTGCCGAAATATAGTTTTTTTCCCCAATATGAGTTATATAAAAAAGACGCATCTTTAAATCTTCAAGCTCTTGTGTACGTAGGAGCCTGAACGGTTGAAGTTAAAATATTTAGTAAATCCATCTTGATTCAGATTAATCAATAGGAGTTTTGAATTGGTGTTACGCGGGTTCTCAACGCTAACTGAAATCCTAATTTCCGCAGCAAAGTGTGGATAAAATTGCTAGTATGTATATAAACTTTGGTAATGACACTTATGTCTTATCATTTCTTTAAATTTACCCTAATCATTGCATTTCTGCTTTTATTGAATTGTTTTAAACTGTTTAGCCTGTTAGTTTGTCTTTTTTTTCAGAATTAAACTAAACATGACTAACTATATTGAGAGGGTAAAGAATTATGTTGGAGAAGGCAGCATAAATGTCACCAACTATTCTTCTTGAAAAAAGACATCGCCAAAGAGTTTTGAAATGAAGAACGCCTGGAGAGACTGTTCTCTGATTCACACTTCACAACAATTACTATTCTTCTCGAAATGCCACTTTTGTTGCCTTTTTAAGTATGCACTATCTTTTTAAATCTCTTATATTAATTTCACCGTCAGCCCTCTCTCCCCCTCTCTCTGTCTCTCTCTCTCTGTCTGTCTCTCTCTCTGTCCTTCCGTCCGTCGGAATGGCGGAAAAAATAAAAGTAAAAAATGACCCACTTTCTGTCATGTTATCGAGCTGAAATGTTCCACACAGACTTGTGTAACATATAAATGCATAGTATCAAATTGTCAGATCTATCGAATTGACCGTAATTAAATTAAAGCATTTTAGTTTATCTTTATATATCTGTATGGTAGCCGTCTGTTGTTGACATCCACGTCTTTGCTGGAGTTCAGTTTAACCATCGGGGACCACACACCCACCCTCACCCGTCCCCCTTTTTTCAACAAGAGAGTTTAGTCATGTTCAGTCTGTAAATGTTTGTCGCGCAGTGCACAGTATTTCGAATATTATCAATAATTTTAGTTGTGTATAATATATAAGGGATTGATAGTCAAAAACTTTGTTTTTACAGATTGTTATTATTTTGTATTTGATTTTGACAAAAATTATTATATCACAACCATAATTTGGTATAATTATTTTATAAATTAAACTCAGTGAAAGTAGAATTTGAAGACACATTTGGTAGTGGGCGAAACGAACTTCATAATTTTTGTTTGACGTAATCGCAGTCGAGGAACTAAACTTGATTGTCATGAAATCAAGGGAGATAAAAAAAAACTAACAGATGCCAGCACTTGAATTTTTATTACAAGATCACGAAATGTCTTGTATAATATGGTTTATGCAATGAACTGTCTGTTGGTTCAATTTTAATCTGTCGTTGCTAACAAAGTAATGTCAGAGGAATTTACATTCTGTTGTCTTTAATGAAGAATTAAAATGGATGCTATGATTTTATACAAAGGAAAATGATCTAAATAACTGGACTATATTTTTTAAAGTAAATTTATAGGTTAAAGCCATTGTAATAATATTTTTTTTAAAGTATTAGTTACGATTTATTTTTTGGTTTTATTTTTATTTTAAAAAAAAAAATAAAATTGTTAACACATGATTGAAGCTTTTTTAGGATACCTGTGTAAAAAGCTTAATGATGTATCAATTGTTTTTAAATTAACTTTAATGTTTTAAAAATGTATACTGAAGAAATTTAAAAAAAAAAAAAAAAGAGAAAAGAGAAATTAATTTTGTCATTAGTAAATTTTTAGAACCAAGTTGAACGTTGCTGGCTGGTTGTGCTGTGAAAATTGTGTGAATTCATGAATCCTGAAAGTCTTTCATTACCATTGAGAGATGAGACCATTCAAAGCAAAATATATATATGCGGTTCATTAAATTATCATGTCATGCCATTATGAGAATTAAAGATTTGTATACTCAACCTGAGAAAGTTGAGTAACGCCAATGCAATGATAAATTATTAAAAGCTTAAAGACTGCAATGAGTTTCAAATATAACAATAACTTAAAATGCTTCTTTGTATCATCAAACGGCTAAAATTTGACAATATCACCTTAAACTTAAACGTCAACCGTCTAATTAATTCAGGAAGTATATATTTTTTGAAAATATTGTGCCCCCCCCCCCATGAGGATTGGAACAGTATAGTACTTATATTTTGTTAATTAGCTATAAAAAGTAAGTTTACGTAGCGTTAAAATTGAAAAGATAAATCTAAATTAATAACTTATACTTTAATTAATTATTTGCTAAGAACTAAATATTTTAAAATTAAAAAGTAACTAATAAGGGAAATAGATCATCCACTTTCGGTATACACATCATTGTTTTTACACAATTTCATTTTCTAACATAATTTTATAGACTTATCTTATAAGACCTGGATCATATAAGGCCAAATATTGAGCATTTATGAGTATAGTAATTTTCTTATGAAACATTGCACTGCTGTTGCTAACCCTTCCGCTGTTGTCCAGAATCCTTGTACTTTTGTTGTGAACCCTTTGCTTTGTTCTTGTCATATACAGTTTGAATAGACACAAAACTTTTAAAATATAGAAAATCTTTAGTTAATACTTTATTCTGATTAAATGGGATTAACTTTGTTGCCTTACAGTAAATACATATTTAAATGTAACAGTGTGTTTTTCATGTGGAATTTATTGAAAAAATACAATAGAAGTAATAGAAAGTTCTAATTTTATTGTCTTCAACAATGCATGAAGGGGCCGTCCATGCATGACGTCACGCGCCTGTGTGTGGGGGCGGAGAAGGGTAACGCAATAGTGAGGATGTAAGACAAGGGGGTGTGGCGTTTAAGAAATCAAAATGTGCTACTTGAAATAAAAGTTCCACTTGATTGCTCACAATTTATTTAGTTACATTTTCAATGGCTTCACGCGTGTTAACGATATTTGACTTAGAGTGAAGACTTGAACTAAATANATATTACATATTTCTATGACAAAAATGTTAATTAAAACGTGGTAATTTTTTTTTTAATTTAATTTTTTTTTTTTAAATTTTTTTCAGAGCTTTGTGTCGTCATATTGTGGAGAGGGGGGTCTACGTTTTGTGACAATGGGGAAAGGGGGGGGTAAAAATCGCATGGCGTCATTCATGGACGGCGAAAAAACTTATAAAATATAAAGATATAAGCAGTGAAATCGCCATCCCGTTATGTTTATATAACTTAACGGCTGAAACACTGGGCGAAAGAGAAACATCTACTAATTTCAAGAAATGGAAATATAAATCAGACGGATATATTTTAGCAATGTGTGAACGTTTCCGTTTGGTCTGAATTTAAAAGTTCAGAATTTCGTTTGCATTTAAATATAATTTATAAAACATTCTTGCATATCAGTCTTGACTCAGTCAGTCAGTTACAAATGCCGTTAGAGTCTGCGCGGTTTACGTTACTAGCCTTGGTATTATGCAAATTATATTTGTTGTGCGTAAGTACCCATTCAGTGGTGATACCCCTCCCCCTTCCTCCGTACGCATCCATACTGCAAAATCGTTTTCCCGTTGGGGCTTTCACTGTTACTTTAGATACTTTAACTTCCTCCTTTTCCCTATATTCTGTGTCCTTCTTTGTTTTTGTTTTTCCTTTCTTTTCATTTTTTATCATATAATATGTTTTAAGATTTATGTAAGTAATTATTTATGTTATTGTACTGATGAAGGCATTAGCCGAAACGTCTACTTTTATTAGTATTAGTTCATAAATAAAGCTTAAATTTATGTCTTCTTACCCAGATAGTTTGTGTAATTTGTTTTTTTTAAGAAATAGCAAGCTATCGAACATTTTTGTAGAAGTTTTATTTTAAGTTGCTAATTTACATGTGACATCATATTTAACACCCTCTCACACACCGTCACAAATGCATGACCCCCTCCCTTACCCCACTTGGTGCGTGATGTCAGTCAAGGACGACTACTTAATTTTCATTGGCTTATTATTTTGTTTGCGTCTCAATAGCCTGTGGGCTATTAAGACGCTAGCGTCTCAATAGCCACTGCCATGATATTTGCGACCCATTAGTTTTAGGATAGGCTCTCCACTGAGGTAATTTAATGATTATAGGTATGATTCTAACGTAATTAATTTTTTAAAATAGAGTAGTACAAAAACAACGTGTGCCACATACACTGGGGTAAATCATCATTGTTGACATTTGAGTTTGAGGTTTCGGGAATTTCCAAAATAAAAAGAACCGTTCTTTGACTTTGAAAGGTAAATAAAGTAAGTTAGTTTATAGAGTGCTTGCGTCTGTCGATTTGTGTTAACGAATGTAAAGATTAATGTTGTTTCCTGGTAATTTATTGAAGAAATATATCAACTTTCATTAAGAATTAATTTGTTATGTGGTTGTATAGTGAATAAAATTATCAAGTGTTTTTTTCGTTGTATAATTTAGATGATAATTAAATACTTGATACCATGAATGACCTTGAACTATCCTACTTCAAATGTTTGTATACATAAAAAATGCCCCCACCCCCTTTCTAAACCAAAATATTTTCAATTACAAAGTAGAATGATATATACAAAGCCAAATGTTTTTACTAGTACTGTAAAACTGAAAAAATGTGTTTTTTTTATTCCCATGAAATACACATTATGGTTCTTGAGCTCTATTGGATTTTTAAAAAAAAAGTATTTTAGATTTTACGGCTGCCTTTAACTTAAGTGAGGTAAAAGAAATTTGAGCCATTGTCACTGAGAATTTCTACGAAGATATCATTGCTTTCCCTTGATACGTCTTCACATCATTTATAAGCTAAGCTACCATAAGTTACCATTACCATAGAGTAGTGTTAGGATAGTTACTATAGAGTAGTGTTATAAGAGTTGCTATAGCTTAGTGTTAGAAGAGTTGCTATAGAGTAGTGTTAGAAGAATTACTATAGAGTAGTGAGTAGTATTAGAAGAATTACTATAGAGTAGTGTTAGGATAGTTACTATAAAGTAGTGTTATAAGAGTTACTATAGAGTAGTGTTAGAAGAGTTACTATAGAGTAGTGTTAGAAGAATTACTAATGAGTAGTGTTAGAAGAATTACTATAGAGTAGTGTTAGAAGAGTTACTATAGAGTAGTGTTAGAAGAATTACTATAGAGTAGTGTTATAAGAGTTACTATAGAGTAGGGTTACAAGAGTTACTATTAAGAAGTATTATAAGAATTACTATAAAGTAGTGTTATAATAATTACTATAGAGTAGTGTTATAAGAGTTACTATAGAGTAGGGTTAGAAGAGCTACTATAAAGAAGTGTTATAAGAATTACTATAGAGTAGTGTTAGAAGAGTTACTATAGAGTAGTGTTAGAAGAGTTACTATAAAGAAGTGTTATAAGAATTACTATAGAATAGTGTTAGAAGAGTTACTATAGAGTAGTGTTATAAGAGTTACTATAGAGTAGTGTTATAAGAGTTACTATAGAGTAGTGTTAGAAGAGTTTCTTTAGAGTAGAGTTAGAAGAGTTACTATAGAGTAGTGTTAGAAGAGTTACTATAGAGTAGTGTTATAAGAATTTCTATAGAGTAGTGTTAGAAGAGTTACCATAGAGTAGTGTTAGAAGAGTTACTATAGAGTAGTGTTAGAAGAGTTACTATAGGGTAGTGTTAGAAGAGTTACTATAGGGTAGTGTTAGAAGAGTTACTATAGGGTAGTGTTAGAAGAACTACTATAGGGTAGTGTTAGAAGAATTACTATAGGGTAGTGTTAGAAGAGTTACCATAGAGTAGTGTTAGAAGAGTTACTATAGAGTAGGGTTAGAAGAGTTACTATAGAGTAGTGTTAGAAGAGCTACAATCGAGTAGTAAATAAGTTTAATAAAGTTTTTTTACCATCTGACTTTTTATCAAATTCACAGGAGAATGAGAGATTTATAAAAAGTAGTGTTAAAAAGGACTTAATGTTGGAAGCTGTGTTAAAAACTTTGTTTAAAGGTAAACGTATAGTAAATTAGAAAAACTTGAAAGAGAAATTTGAAGGACAAAATAAAGGCTGTATGTACAAATTAAATCATTGGTGTATTAAATTAAATGGCGGGAAAAGAATTGTTTCCAAATTGATGAAAAGGGAGCTAGCATCCATGAAAAAAAAGATTTAGAACGAACGGCCCTTCACATTGCATCACCATCAGGTCATACAAGTATTGTGAGACTTCTTATTGAGAGCGGTGCCAAAGTCAATGAACGAACTAAATTTGGTCTATTACATCTATTCACATGGCATCAGAGGAAGGGTTTAAGGATGTGGTGGAACTTCTCATTGATAATGGGGCGAATATAAACGAGAAAACAGACCAAGAAGGTTGTACTGCACTTAAACTAGCATCACAAAATGAACATGAGGATGGTGTTGAACTTCTGATAAGAAAAGGTGCCAAAGTAAATGAAAAGTCAGTAGGCGGCATTACTGCCCTTCACATAGCATCGCATATTGGAGACATAGATGTTGTCGGTCGTCTTCTTGATAGAGGTGCGGATGTGAATGAGAAAACAGGTGACAAAGGTGCTAGCGCTTTACACATAGCATCACGACATGGACATATTGATGTTGTTGGACTTCTTCTTGATAGAGGTGCAGATGTGAATGAGAAAACAGATGACAAAGGTGCTAGCGCTCTACACATAGCATCACGACATGGACATATTGATGTTGTTGGACTTCTTCTTGATAGAGGTGCAGATGTGAATGAGAAAACAGATGACAAAGGTGCTAGCGCTCTACACATAGCATCATATAATGGACATATTTGTATTGTTGAACTTCTTCTTGATAGAGGTGCAGATGTGAATGAGAAAACAAAGGAAGGTCTTTGCGCTCTACACAGAGCATCACAAAACGGACATATTGGTGTTGTTGGACTTCTTCTTGATAGAGGTGCAGATGTGAATGGGAAAACAGATGAAAAGGGTGTTAGCGCTCTATTCCTAGCATCACAAAACGGAAATATTGGTATGGTTGAACTTCTTCTTCATAGAGGTGCAGATGGGAATGGAAAAACAGACAAAGAAGGTTTTAGCGCTCTACACATAGCATCACAAAACGGACATATCAGTGTTGTGCAACTTCTTCTTGATAAAAGTGCAGATGTGAATGAGAAAACAGATGACAAAGGTTTTAGCGCTCTAATCATAGCGTCACTAAACGGACATATTGATGTTGTTGGACTTCTTCTTGATAGAGGTGCAGATGTGAATGAGAAAACAAGGGCAGGTATCTGCGCTCTACACACCGCATCATATAACGGACATATTGGTGTTGTTGAATTTCTTCTTGATAGAGGTGCACCTGTGAATGAGAAAACAGACGACAAAAGTTTAAGCGCTTTAATCCTAGCATCACAAAACGGACATATTGGTGTTGTTGAACTTCTTCTTGCTAGAGGTGCAGATGTGAATGGGAAAACAGACAAAGAAGGTGTTAGCGCTCTTCACAAAGCATCACAAAACGGACATATTGGTGTTGTTCAACTTCTTCTTGATAAAAGTGCAGATGTGAATGAGAAATCAAAGAAAGGTTGGACTGCCCTGCATATGGCTTCTGGTCAAGGTCAACTTGACATTGTTAAATTTTTATGTTATGGTGGTGCTAAGTTTTGGAGAAACAACTTTACGCCTGTCATGAGCGCTGCTTTTAATTTTACTAGGGATATTAGACATCCACACAACCCTAATATGGATGTAATACAATTTTTAATTGAAGAAGGTTGTGATGTTAATACAACTGATGAACATGATCGAACCGCCATGTTGTTTGCTGTTATGACTGGACATAAAGATATAACGTCTTGGTATTTGAACTGTCACGTATTACGAATTGAATTATATCTATTCTAATTTGTATTGGCTTGTCTAGGGGAACGTGACAATAGAAAAAGCCGTTGTGTCACTATCTTAAGTCTGAATTTAACCACAGACTTACAATGAATAACACAAGAAATCGGAAAGTAAAATATTAACTGAATGTTTAATAAAATATAAATCAAATAGTACTTTTAAATGAATCACATTAAGTTACAAGCAAAGAAAAACACAAACATCTACTCCATACAGAATTGAGAGGTTGACCAAACCCTTTTACAAAAATGGCATGTAAAAATATTACACTTCAAGAGTTTAAAAAGATAACTACAATTACCAGCAAGGCCTTGAAAAGGAAAAATCTCAACTTACACTATCAAGACCACGCAGGGGTCACGCAAAGTCTCCGCTATTCTGTCTCACGGCTGTCTCCGTATGTCTTGTCCGTCTCAACGTTATACGGGCGGTCTTTTTATAGTCCACCGCGCGTCGAGCTCAAGACAACTCTAGTAGTTTCTCGAATACTATTCGAGAACAGGACAAGTGAACAACAAGACAGAGCTAGAACCTTCTCTAAAGAGACGGAACAAGAAAACCTCATATTTTTGACCAGATGAAAACACACAGGTCAAGGACCGGTCACACGGTCTGTGTGGCTTGAACTCGCCGCCGCTCATAAACAAAACTCATTACACAAAAGGGGCAGACAACCTCGGGAATTTTCTACCCGTCTCTCGACCGCAACAGGTCAAGTGAAAACAACAAAAAAAAAAGGTAACAATGCCTAGATACGTAACAGAACCGAGGATCCCCAGTGAAGCCCATGCCGCAGACATCTGTTAGGATTGAGATATTCAACAGGAAGAGGAGAGAAATTATTTCAGAGTTATTAAAACAAGGGTCTGACGTCACCATAAAGGACAAACATGGCTGGTCTGCTCTGATGATTGCTACAGAATGTGGAGATATTGAATCTGTTGAAGAATTCATTCAACATAAAACTAATGTCAATGAGAAAAACATAATGGGATGGACAGCTCTGTCAATAGCTTCACAATATGGGCATAATGATATCATCATCAAACTAATAGAACAAGGAGTGAAAGTAAATGAGAAAATAACAGATGGGTGGACAAATCTGATGATAGCTGTTCTCAATGATCAACGGGAAACTGTAAATTTGTTGATTGAAAACGGGGCCAAAGTTAATGAAACAAATAATTTTAAGTGTTCTGCTTTGATGATAGCATCAGAAAATGGATTTACAGATATTTTAAAAATTATTTGTGATAAAAGTGCGACCATCGACCGAAAAAATAAATATGGCTGGACGGCTTTAATGAAAGCGTCAAAGAATGGACATACCAGCACAGTTCAGTGTCTTCTTGATTATAAAGCAAACATCAGTTTAAAAAATATTGATGATTTAAGTGCCATAATGATTGCTTGTCAAGAAGGGTATAAAGAAATAGTTGAACAACTTATTGAAAAAGGTTCAAACATTAATGAAAGAAATAAATATGGACTGACAGCTCTAATTATCGCATCTTATCACGGACATAAAGATATTGTTGCAGTGATGCTTACAACTCAAGAACCAAACTTTGAGGTCCATGAAAACTTGTTAAGTGCTTTGTATTTTGCTTTGAAAAACAAAAAAATGGATGTTGTTGAATTAATTATTTCCCGAGGTGGCAATGCACGTGTGATGGTTGAGTGTGGAAGAGTCCACCAACTAACAGCATTGACTCACCCATCAATTGATGCCAGTGAACTTGTTACAGTACTAGAGACCAGTCACACCTTAGTGAGGAATGAATGTTGCTGTAAATATATTACAGAATATCTTTATTGTATTAAAGATTTATTTGAAGACCACTCCACTGGACAAGTTGTGCCAGACAAAAAGAATACAATGAATCAATTTGTTTTGTAAGTAATATTTCATTATAAAATAAAAGCCACTTTTTTAAATTTAAAATCAAGGACACAACCAATGTTTTTGATGTTTTGAAAATTTATAAAATTATATAATTTCTTTAACGCAAATCTTTAAGATGCCATGTGTTTGTATGGTATAGATTATAATTAATTTGAAAGAGAAAATTTGTTTAGTGAGCTCTACATATTTAAAAAAAAAATCCATTGAATTTTCCGTCTGGACTTTAAAAACTTATCTAGTTTAGGAAAACTGATTACCAAGCATTAAAAGACAACTCAATTTAATTTTAAAAATATAATTAAAAAGCGATTATATCACTTTTTTCATTAAAAACATTATTTTTATGGGAAAAAAAAAATCTCCCGAAATTAGATTTTTTTTCCAACCAGCAAATAATCAACATTTAAAACATTAACACAATCTTTACCTTGATCAAATTGTATTTAAATAGCAGAATAATGTCACAAATAACCGAACTTTGCACTTGTTTGACTCCTAGCCCCGAAATTTTGGAGATCCTTGAAATTGATCAGTTGCAAGTAAAAGAGTTGTCTGTTGGTCAAGGTACTGGTCTTTCGATGTACAAGTAAGTTGTCTGGGGGTAGTTAGTTCCTGTCCTTTGAATAATAAACATCACTGGTCATCAAGACAACTTGCTTACTTTATGCTTATTCCTGAAACCTTCACGGAAGTGTACTGAACAACTTCACAAAGGTTTATGCAGTGGCGTAGCTAAGCTAGGGATTTGAGGGCCCGGGGAGCTTGACCTCTTTGGGGACCCCATAATTTTGACAGATGGTATAATATATAATATTTATTATAAAAGAAATCTTTTCAGACAATCCTCAAATGGGGGCCCCTTGGGATGTTCAAATTTGGATCCCCCTCCTCCTCTCCTAGCTATGCCACTGGGTTTATGGCGTTAGAATGGTTAAAATAATATTTAAATACTCCACATAAGGAAAAAAACAACATTCAGAACCCCCCGTCCTAATTAACTGATAGTTCTAATAATATATTTCATTAACGGAAATAATTGTTAATACATGTATTTACAAGATTGTGTAAGATTGAATTCGGAAATAAAATGTCAAACGTTTACTAAGAGACAGTTTGGGACACAAGCTCGATGTTATTGGCATTACGAGGTCAGTGTCCTAAGTATTTTATTATATGCTATCACGTTTATTAAAATTTAAAAAGTTCGATTTAGGTGCATTCATTTCACAATTAGCTAACACTTTAAACTAATTGTTTATAAACTCATATAAAAATAAAATAAATTTGTGTTTAAATTTAAAATGTTTTTTTGCCATGAGTTACTTTCCCTGGAGCGTACTCAACATTCTGCTGAATATTCACGGTGATCGCATGAATTACGTAGTGAGCCCTAATAACGGACAGACATACCGTCTTTCATATATATATATATATATATATTAGGGCTGTTATCGATTAAATTTAATTTAATCGTTAACTTTTGAAAAATTGCCGATTAATTAATCGATAATTTTCTTAAAATTAAAAATAAAGATGTATGACGTCATAAAACTGAAAATTTCAAGGGCAGTTTTTTTTTAAAATTGAGTTACTTTTAAAACATAGTCGGCAATAAAAGTAAGTTAAATGACGCATCAAAGTTAAGTCACTATGATGAAAATTTCAAATAAATTTTAAAAATATAAAAGTAATACAGCTGTATAGAAATTGTTTGATCATTAACAAAAACATAAAAATCCTCATTTAAGCCTAAGCCCAAGTGGTTCAAAAGTTATTATTTTTTTCCTAAGACCTCATAATCACTTTTTCCATTAAATTGTTTTTCTTCACGTTTTGTGCCCTCTAAAGGCATTTTTAAAAATGCCCATAAATTAAGTATTTAAGGAAATTTAACTTAAAATAATACTATTGTTCGCAGATATATTTAAATACAAGCAGTTCAAAATAATGTCAATGAAATTAAATTTTGTTATTGTTAATTAATTAAAAACGTTTTTTTTAAAAAAAAGATATCATTGTCCTTATAAAACAGGTTATTTTAAAGTTTAGTTTCGAGTTAGTTTATTTAAATGGAGTAGTTTGTACGTAAAAAACTAAGTATTATTAATTATTTATTAATAAATCGAAAATTAAAAAACTTTTCTTAATTTTAATCACTATTTTATCGATTAAAATAATTTTAATCTATCAAATGTTTTACCGATTAATCGAGAAATTAATCAGTAATTTCCGCAGCCCTAATATATAAATATATATATTATTTTGTTACTTGAAAATTTTTTTACAATATTCCCAGATTCCAATATAAAACAACATTAATTAATTTGCCTTATTTTTCAGTATAAATCTGCACATGACAAACATTATTGAAAATGTAACAAATTATGTCGGAGAAGGCAGCCTAAATGTCACCTACTATTCTTGATAAAAGGAAACAAGAGAGTGTTAAAAAGACGAACGCCGGGAGAGACTGTTCTCTGATTTACTTTTTTCTAGAATAATCTTCTCATTTAAATGTAACTTTTTAAAAGTAGGCACAATCTTTTTAATGTATTACTTTTTGACATGGTTTCATTGTTCTTGTAAACTAAACCCAGTAACAGATACCAGGTTTCCAAGCCGCACTTTTGGTACTTGATGGAACAATTTTTTAATATTTTAGTTTCACGTAGTCGAGGAACTATCATTATTCCACAATCAAGAGATTTTAAAAGACTCACAAATGCCAGCACTTTCAATTGCCAATACAAGTCCCAATCACAGTCTTGTATAATATGATTTATGTAATAAATGTCTCTTAGCTAACTCTGCTGTATATAACCCAATAATGCCAGTAGAGACCCTTTACCGGGGTGTGGCCGCTGTGCATGCTACAGCTACTTGGAGCAATAGGTTAGAGCTGGGTGAGGACCAAAGGTGGCGAACCCCTCCCATGCACACCCCATATACCCAAAGAGGCTCTTCTATGGTGAGCTAATTGAAGGGCACATAGTACTCAGAAGTCTACTTTAAGCGCAACAGAGCCATACTCAAAACTTCTCAAAGGCCTTTGACATTAGACATGACCAAACGTCAAGCCAGGAAGGACTGTGCACAAAACTTCTCAAAGACATTAGACATGACCAAACGTCAAGCCAGGAAGGACTGTGTACAAAACTTCTCAAAGACATTAGATATGACCAAACGTCAAGCCAGGAAGGACTGTGCACAAAACTTCTCAAAGACATTAGACATGACCAAACGTCAAGCCAGGAAGGACTGTGTATAAAACCCTCCTGAATGTATACCATCAATCTTTTGTCCGACATGCAAGAATAGGGCTAACACGCCACCAAGAGTTCCTAGGAATAACTACGGCGGACAACATTGCCAGATAAATCTACAATCTGTCGTTTTGTTTACTAAAGTAAAATGTGCTAAAAATACTTGCAGTTTGGTTGTTAACATTTTTTTTTTAAAAAGGAAAATGACCTGACATCATTAAAAAAAAATAATTACAAAAATGGGTAAATAAGCTAAATGCGTAGATTAAAGCCATTGTTATAAAAACATTTAAGATAAGATGCATTTTTTTCGGTATTTAAAATGTTTTCTACACAATTGATGGTTTGTTTTTAAAAGAATGTTTTATAATATTGATTTAAATAGATTTATGATGTCACAATTTTTTAATGTCCACTAATTTATACAAAGTTACACTACACATTTATTTTCAAATAATTCCTTTAAAATAGAAATTAAATAAAAAATTATCTATTAATTGTGTAATTCCTGAATTCTTAGAAACAAATTTTTTGTGTGGTGTAATAGTGTTTAACAAGTTAAAGGTGGCTGGCTGGCTGTGTGGTGTAATAGTGTTTAACAAGTTAAAGGTGGCTGGCTGTGTGGTGTAATAGTGTTTAACAAGTTAAAGGTGGCTGGCTGGCTGTGTGGTGTAATAGTGATAAACAAGTTGAAGGTGGCTGGCTGGCTGTGTGGTGTAATAGTGTTTAACAAGTTAAATGTGGCTGGCTGGCTGTGTGGTGTAATAGTGTTTAACAAGTTAAAGGTGGCTGGCTGGCTGTGTGGTGTAATAGTGATAATAAATCATGAAAGTTCTTTCATTGACAGCTAGAGATGAGACAATTGAAAACAAAAATATTTGAGATTCAATTAATCAGTATGGCATTCGATTTAGAGAAGAAACAAATTGGAATACACAAGATGAGAAAGTTGGTTAACGCCATTTAGATAATGGAACAAATTGGAATACACAAAATGAGAAAGTTGGTTATGAGAAAGTTGGTTAATGCCATCTCAGTGAAACGTTTGAAGACTGCATTGAGTTTCAAAAATATTTTTATATTGACATAAATATTATTCTTATCAACAAATTAATGCAATTTGACCATAGCACTTTAAAACTGTAAAATTTAAATAATTCCAGAATGATAAATTTATAGAAAATTTTAAGATTTGCCATGATGACTAGGACAAGTATAATCTTAAATTTGTTAATTTCATAAATTGGCTTTAAGTTCTTTAAAAAGTAAATTCATGTAGTATCAGTGTTAAAATTTAAAAGAAGCAACTAAATAAATAATTATCTAATAATTTATGTGTTAAGGATCGAATATTTTAAACTTTTAAAGTAACTGATAAGGGAAATAGATCATCATCATATTTTTGTATTAATTATTATTTTTTACACAATTTTATCTTTAAAGATGTTTAAGCCTTAAGTGGTATTGTGGTTAACATTGGCCTTTGTTGAGAAGTATTATTTTGTTGATAACCCTTGCATTGTTCATGAGAACCCTTGCAATCATGAGAACCCTTGCATTGTTCATGAGAACCCTTGCAATCATGAGAACCCTTGCATGTTCATGAGAACACTTGTACTATTGTTGCCATTATAGAGTTTCACATAAATATTAAATAGACATAAGACCAGTCTAACTACACAAAAACTTTAGTTAACATTTTATTCTGACAAAATCCGGTGAACTGGTTACAACAGAAGAATTTCAGAACAGTTTTGAAAAATTATTAAATTCTGACTTGACATAAGATACTTTGGTTTGTAAAAAGAACATACATCATAAAACTCCACCCCCCCCCTCGATTGCCATGGTACACAGTTATCATATTGTTTGATGTAAATAATAACTTTATAATTCATATAGCACTGTACCACAGTAAGGAACTGGGCTCACAGAACTTTACATAAAAAGAATAATAACATGGATTTAAGTATCAATGCATTCAATAAACATTCACATCCTAACAAAGACATAAATGACAGTATGGTAGAGCATTCAATTGTTTGGCGGCACAAAAAGAGAAAAACTTTTCGCTAAGCGTTTTAGTACGTGTCTTAGGAACAGAGACATTACATATGTCATATATGAATATATATAAACTGATTTTTGTGACAAAGTGACATTTTTATTGTTACATTTTTGTATCATTTCATTCCACTTTTAAAATCTATTATTTATGGGGGTTAGGCATTAATAATATTTCTGTCATTACACTTTTTTGAAATTACATATATCTGAGAACATTTTGTAGTGCATTTGGTTCAGTTGCGTTCTGCCAAGCATTTTAAATGATTGGAAAACTTCAATTTTTTAAAAATAAAATGGTGTGGATATCTTTGAACTTATTTTTATGTATGTAAACGTACTACAATGCTGTTGATTCACATTAGTTATTGTGCCTGTTAAAACTACCTTTAATTTGATGTATGGTATGTTTATTTATGTCAGTTGCATAAATTTATATGAATTTTTGAACTTGTGCATTTTAGCAATTTTAAGGTTGAAATATAAAAATGAATAAAAATTGATTTTTTAAATATTTTTTTTACTTTTGAATGAATCAATGTAGAAGCCTCCAAAATATTGGGCTTATTAATTAACAACTTTGTTGTAACTTTACCAATTACTTTGTTGTAACATTACCAATTACTTTGTTGTAACATTACCAATTACTTTGTTGTAACTTTACCAATGTCTAGACATCTCGCTTTATCCAAAAAACAGTCTTTGAAAATGACCTTTTTTTTGAAAAATGGAAAAAATGACATTTTTGACATAGTTTTCAAAAATTTGAAAATAGCTTAACCTTTTTGTTTTGTAAGTAAACTTTAAGATAACTCAATATTTTTTCCCAAGGTCTTAAAAAAAAAAGTACTTCAACATGAAATACACAAAAAATAGAAAATCCTAAAAAATAAGAACAGTTTGGACTACCTACTACATGCTTTCATATCAATTAATATTTTTGCAGAAATTTTGAACAGTAACTAATTTGTAAGTTTTGATCTCCATTTAAGAATGTTTTTCCCTTCCAAATAAAAGAGAGTTTTCATTTTAATTGTAACAGTGTCAACTAAAGAGCTTGAGGAGATAATAATTTAAATTTAAGAGCATGTTTGTGATTGACCTTTACAAAAACATACTTTCAATTTTTCTATGTTGACAATAATTGTGAAATAACAAATTTATTCACAAAAATAATTTATCAGAAAGTTGAGTTACATAAACACAAAATTAGTGTAAAATTCATACAATTAAAAAGTCTTTACATAACTGTATGAAATAAATGTTTATGGACATGTTAAAGTTTTAGTGTCTATTTAAAAAAAACTATGGTTACATGCGGGACACACCAATGTTTGACATATGACATAATCTCTTCCGCCACAGACAAATGTGACATGGGCACATCAAAGGTAAAAAAAAATTAGGTTTTGTCCATATCATCTTACGTTGCGGTTGTACCAAATCTTTACAATATTCAGCTTGTTTTTAGTTGTTTACATGTGTCATCATGTTTAATTTATTCTATTTTTGGATAGTGTACATAATAAATTATATCAGCTGAAAGTGTAAAAAAATTATTGGACTGTCTTATCAATGATAAAATTTATGCAAGTGTTAAAATCTACCCCAAAAAATATATGAAAACCCTTTTATGATGGCATTATTATATCAAAAACAAAAATTGCAGATGATCCATAACAAAACCTAATCCATAACGACTCAAATATAACAACGACAGCTCATCCACCCACAAGCATAAACAATAACTGATCCATAACTCATTTGTAACAACCCGTGGCTCAACTCCAGTCTTGTCCTGCACCACAAAAATTGTGTCCTTCAGAGTTGACCCCAGAATGTACATGAAAGTCATACCACCAGTTGTACCCCAGAGAATGGGCGTAAGCCCCGCTGCTGCCCGGACATGTACAAGTTGTGTACGTGTATTTAGTAGCGTCACTATGGATACCGTACTTTAAAACAACCCGGTCTATCCAGTATCCCAGAGTTATCCGCTTGGGACACCCGTGTGGATGCGACACGATGTAGATTAACTTCTTGCCACAACTTTTGTACTTGTTGCTGACTTTGCGCCACAGTTCTTCCCACTGTTTCCATGTCACAGTCAATCTATTCAAAAGATCTATGTCGCAGGTAACACATTTTCAAACACACCTGTCGGATTCCGTGTCTATTCTGTCCACCTTCCAGCCACCAAGAGTGACCAGCGGACTGTCCTGTGTGTCGTAAAACAGTCTGCATGTGGTGTGTTCTGCCTAACGGTCATCATAAACTACATGGGTGGCAGTGTATGCCCATATCTCCGCCCAGACACATTTTGTTGTGTCGGTGTGCTGACATGTGTGACATTGACACGCTCCCTTGTCACTGTCTGTGTACACATACACACCATCCCCGACCCAAGTCTCAAGACATCACTTCCTCTTTTGTCAAAGAAGGGGAAAGGAATCTGTGTGTCAGGCCAGAACTCTGGCCTCTCTGTGCTGACCATCGTGACACTTATTCTAATGGTCAGCTCAGCTGTGGCCTTGATGAGCTCAAACAGGTCGTTGTCATGGTAACCAACTGGAAGCTTGTCGACGGTAAAGTCATTCACAGGAATAAATTGTTTGTGGCCAGGATTTTTCTGACAGTTTATAAAATTTTTGTGGAGTTCTGCTTCTCCTCCTTCTGAGACCATGATCTCATGGGCACCTGAGAGAATTTACAAAAAGTGGAGATTTGAAAATTATATATGCGTAAAATAAAGAATATGATTTTTATCTAATGCTTTCTCTATTATTAGTCATGTTAAAGAACAAATAAATAAAAGTATATATATATAGATTAGGGATGTTAAATAACATATTAAAGTTATTAAATATAAAAGTAATACAGCTGTATAGAAATTGTTTGATGATTAGTAAAAACATAAAGATCATCTTTTTATCCCAAGTGGTTCGAAAGCTATGATTTTTTTTCTCTAAGACCTCATAATCTCTTTTTTCACTTTTTCGTTTTCCTTCATATTTTGTGCCCTTTTATTGGATTTTTTAAAATGCCCATAACCTAAGTATTTAATTTAATTAAATTTTAAACATGTACTATTGTTAGGGGATATATTTAAAAATAGTTATAATCTAGTTCAATATAATGTCAATGAATTTAAATTTTGTTATTGTTAAATAGTTAAAAACAATGTGTTTTTAAATATCATTGTCCTTATAAAACAGGTTATTTTAAAGTATACTCTGTATCTATTCCCTAAACGGAGAAGTTTTGTACGTAAAAAAATAATGATAAAATAAAAAGTATTATTAATTATTTATTAAAAAAAACAAAAACATTTGTCTATTTTTAATCACTATTTTATTGATTAAAATAATTTACCGATTAATCGAGAAATTAATCGGTAATTTCCGCAGCCCTAATATATATATATATATATAT
>MUZC01004665.1:220102-231438 GCA_002072015.1 Radix auricularia | reverse complement strand
CCCCCCCCCCCCAAACGATAAGCAACCTTCGTTTCCAATAAATTAAGACAAATGACGTTATATATATCGTATTTAAAAACAATTAGTATGACTTTTTTTTTTAAACGACACTTTGGCTTTTTCCTTATATTTTGATCTGGCAACTCTGATTAGTCCCCTTAAGGCTTTGGCCGCAATTACAGGGGCAAAGCTGGAATATTTTGCGGTCGGGAACAAACAATAAAATTGGCATCACCTCCTGTTGCCTTATTGTAATGTAAATCAGTTAGCTTTATTTACATAACATTGGCATCCGTGGTCATATGTACCACCCCTACCTTCGCTAAATCTTACGGTATGATTTTATCAACAAATTTTAATTAAATTGGGATACCATCACTATTCATACAATTACACACAATAATATTCGCCAATTCATCACCAGTTATATTACCCTTACATCCTCTCAAACCTAATATTCATGAAAATCTCAAGGCCAACTATATTTAGCTCACACGTCACACGTCATAATGCTATCTTTACACTTGACTTGAATATTGTCTGTTGTTTTTGCTTCAACTTCTTTCAAAACATCATTAAATTTATTCATCCAGTAAAACTGAAAATCTTTCGGCACATGTTTTCACCATGTTAACCTCATCCCATAGAGAGAAAAAAAAACATCCATATAAGCAGAGGCGTCACTATGGTTGGTGTCACCCGGAGGGTAGCTCATGGCGTCACCCCCTCTTCCATAGAACTTCTCCGAGTTTTCCCAGGGCCAAATAGCGGGAACATATAGAAGTTTAAATTTTGGTGTCACCCGTGGCGGCTCGCCCTCTCCGCACCCCCTAGTGACGCAACTGCATATAAGATATTTTTAATGGTCAAAGATTTTGCTCTATTTAATTTGATTTTATTATTGAGTCAAGTCTCTGCGTTACGGCAAATCAGCTTTTGTCAACACCTAAGAGAGGTAAGCCATTTTTTTTGTATTGAGCAGTTGAAACTTAGTTATCTTTCTTGGCAGGAAACTCATTTTTTATAAAGCGGAATCATAATAAGGTTGTAGCAGCTGTGCAAAGAATAAATGATTGGATGACGTCATCATTGAGCAGCAAGATTATAAAAAGAAGTTTACAGCAACAGTGAACACAAACCAAGTTTTCAGTCCCTCATTATCGGCAGAAAATTATTAATGCAAAATTAGATTAATGGCAAAAGTACAAAGATCCCACAAGTTAGCTAATGGCTAGAATATAAAGATGCAACAAATAACCAATATGTATCACTTGTCTATTTTTTAAAATAAATAACATATATATATATATATAACATAATTTCATGTACTATCTGATTACTTCCCCTTATTTGCGTAAAGTAATTTGGGACCGGGAATCGGAGCATTGCCAAAAATGTGTTGCCTCACCATGATACGCATGGATTTAATAATGATTTACCTAAATAAAGTATAGTCTCAATTTGACCTATAACAATGTGACCGAAATATCTTTAACATGCCATTCTGAATTAAAGAACATAAAACGGCTAATTTGTTAATAAAAAACATACACATCATACTTTGTATGAATCAGTCTCATACATACCTGCAGAAGATGCAAACAAAACTCAAGTATTTTATTAGTAACACATCACCATTTGTATTTTATTGTTTTCATTTTATTCATTCATAAACAAAATAAAATTATACGTGTCGAGCCACTCATTTAAATGTCAATATCTACAGAACATGACAGTAATAAGACATTTTGTTAACACAATATCTACAGAACATGACAGTAATAAGACATTTTGTTAACACAATATCTACAGAACATTACAATAATAAGACATTTTGTTAACACTTATGACAAGACTATTTTTTTAAAAAAGACGCTATGTTAAAATTATTATTATTATTTTTCAAATGTAGAAATTCATAAAAAAAACATAAAAAGTTGAGCATATTAAATGTAAAATAAAACCATGTAGAATATAAGTCCGTCAAAAAATTCTTATTGTTTGGTAAAAATATCATTTAATTTGAAAAGATAAAATTTTATCTAAAGATTAAACAAAAAACAACAACCCTGAGTATTAGTAAAAAAAAATAAATAAATAAAAACATAAATAAAAAATTACTTGTTAACCTATCTCACTTATTGTAAAGGTTCCAATGCCACTTGCCTATGTTATTAACCTAGCAATTTATAAGACTACTTGTCGATTTTTGATAATTTATTTGACATTTTCATTACCATTGAACCTTTAATTGACAGCCTAATAATAAATTCATAATTGAGAATTTATTTGACTTGCTATTCACAATGTCATATTTCAAGGCAATGGCGTAGCTAGGGAAATTAGCGGCCCGGGGGCTTTTCTTTTTTGAAGGCTTTACGTACACGGTGGTGGCGTAATATTTAATCTGAAAAAATAATTTGGACACTCATTTTGGGGCCCTCCTCTGGTGGGGGCTCAGGGAGGCGGAATTTAGAATTTGGACTCTCCCCTAGCTACGCCCCTGTTTCAATGGCTATTTTATATTTTAAAATTTAAAAGTATATTTAATTTATTAAGTTGCTTCTTATCAATTGATCTATTTTTTTAAAAAAAGATAAAACAATATTTATTATATTTAAAAAACAACTAATTTTAACTTTTTAAAAAAAGAGTGTGTGATGAGTACGAGGGTAGGAGATACACATTAAGAAAAAAAGAAGTCCATTAGACTTATCTTTCATTTTGCAATACATTTTTGATATTTAACTTCAATTAAAGACAATTTAAAAAGGAAGGAACGAAAAGGAAGTACTTCAAATCGCAATGCTATTCATGTTGGCGAACACAAATAAGAAGTAGACAATCTGACTTCTAACTCTAATGTTGGTTTTACGACATTACTCGAACTCAAGTTTCGACTTTTATCAAATTTTAGAAAAGATATCTTGAATGCTTAAGTTGTGTCCTAACATGCACATAGAAAATAAAAAAGTAGTACAATTTTCATGTTATCACTTCCAGTCTTGTAATCGACAAAAACTAGGATTCAAATTTTAATTATTTTTTTTGGTAATAAAAACAACCCGTAAGAACAAACGTTTTGAATATACATCCCTTATAAATGAGACAGAACATAAGTATTGATTATATTCAAGATAATGTGCACCACGTGACAAACATTTACAGATTGAACGTGACTAAACTCTCTTGCTGTGAAAAGGGGACGGGTGGAAGGTGTTGTCACCAACGGTTAGAGTGAACTCCAGCAAACAAATGGATGTCAACAACGGACCATACATTTGTATAAAGATAAAATAAGAGTGCATTAATTTAAATACGGTACATTTGATCCATCTGAAATTTTTATACAATACATTGTAATGTGACACGAGTCTATGTGCAAAATTTCAGCTCGATAACATCACGGGAAATGGGTTATTTTTTACTTTTGTTTTTTCGCCCGACTGACCATTAGAGAGAGAGAGACGTGAAGTGCATATCAGGGATTTAAAATATGGCTGGATTCCTCACTTGCTGTAGCCGGAGCTGAAATCCTGTACACCCCAATAACCTCATTATTACATCACATATAACCCTGTTATTACATCACACATAACCTCACTATTACGTCACAAATAACCGTATGAGTACATCACAAATACAATATTAGATCACATATAACCACATTATTACATCGCATATAACCATGTTATTACATCACACATAACCTCACTATTACTTCATAAATAACCATATGAGTACATCACAAATACATTATTAGACGGCACATAACCACATTGAATTACATCAAAGAACCACATTACTACATGACCTATTACCACATTATTACATCACATTTCAAATGAATTTCATTATGTATGATAAAGTACAAATTTAGTGTAAGACAGAGATAGCGGTGTAATCCGTTATTGTGTTGGAAACCATCAAAATTAATTATACAGCTGTACATGTTAGGTTCATTGAGTCTTGACGTCATTGAAGCCCGTAAGTGTAGTCTTGCATTCTGATTGGTTTAGTGCTTGACCTTCGACCTTCTGTCTCTATGACCTGTAATTTTATATACGGATATTATCAGAAAGATATAATATGATACGTCTAATTAGCATTACGTTTTTATTAAAATTGAACAAATTATTAAACTAGATTAGCAAAATGATTAAGTCAGATAAGAAAATTTAGTAAGTCGGATTAGCACAACGATTAAGTCAAATTAAGAAAAGACATTTGCTGTTTGACAAATATGTATTAGAGGGACATTAACTGAATTGTGCATGTCTGCAAGAAAGACATATTACTGGCTCGCATCGACCACAAAAAGTGGGAGGCCATTGCTGAGGAGCGCACCCCTGAGGGCTGGAGGCCATTGCTGAGGAGCGCACCCCCTGAGGGTTGGAGGCCATTGCCGAGGAGCGCACCCCCTGAGGGTTGAAAGCCATTGCCGAGGAGCGCACCCCCTGAGGGTTGAAGGCCATTGCCGAGGAGCGCACCCCCTGAGGTTTGGAGGCCATTGCCGAGGAGCGCACCCCCTGAGGGTTGAAGGCCATTGCCGAGGAGCGCACGCCCTGAGGTTTGGAGGCCATTGCCGAGGAGCGCACCCCCTAAGGTTTGGAGGCCATTGCCGAGGAGCGCACCCCCTGAGGTTTGGAGGCCATTGCCGAGGAGCGCACCCCCTGAGGTTTGGAGGTCATTGCCGAGGAGCGCACCCCCTGAGGTTTGGAGGCCATTGCCGAGGAGCGCATCCCCTGAGGTTTAGAGGCCATTGCCGAGGAGCGCACCCCCTGAGGTTTGGAGGCCATTGCCGAGGAGCGCACACCCTGAGGGTTGAAGGCCATTGCCGAGGAGCGCACCCCCTGAGGTTTTGAGGCCATTGCCGAGGAGCGCACCCCCTGAGGTTTGGAGGCCATTGCCGAGGGGCGCACCCCCTGAGGGTTGGAGGTCATTGCCGAGGAGCGCAACCCCTGAGGGTTGAAGGTCATTGCCGAGGAGCGCACCCCCTGAGAGTTGGAGGCCATTGCCTAGGAGCGAACCCCCTGAGGTTTGGAGGCCATTGCCGAGGAGCGCACCCCCTGAGGGTTGAAGGCCATTGCCGAGGAGCGCACCCCCTGAGGGTTGAAGGCCATTGTCGAGGAGCGCACCCCCTGAGGGTTGGAGGCCATTGCCGAGGAGCGCACCCCCTGAGGTTTGGAGGCCATTGCCGAGGAGCGCACCCCCTGAGGGTTGAAGGCCATTGCCGAGGAGCGCACCCCCTGAGGGTTGGAGGCCATTGCCGAGGAGCGTGCCCCCTGAGGTTTGGAGGCCATTGCTGAGGAGTGCACCCCCTGAGGGTTGATGGTACGCCAGGGCACTCAAGCCGTGGAAGTCACCCTCACAGCTAGAAGTGAAGAGAGGAGAGCCATGAAAAGGGTGAGAGGGAAAGAGGCGCAGGAGTCAAAGCCATCGTCCCCTGAGGACGGACAGATTCCATATAATAACATTAGGACTTGTAAGTTTTGCTAGCTTCACGAACACTGTTATTGTTCGAAGACTGTTAGTGTGTAACGCACACAGAATTAAAAATAGATTTGTCACATTTTTTCCGGGCTAAACCAGAAAATTTTGAAATCAAATTTAAACAATTTTTTTTGGAAACAGGACACATAATACAGTCGAACCCACTTATCTCGCCCTCGGTTATCTCGCCAACCCTATTATCTCGACGCTTTTCGGGAAATCTCAAGGCCGTCGGCATAACCGGGTTCGACTGTACTGGAAAATAATAGTGTAGCATGACTGTATTCAACATTAGGAGAATTTGTATTTAATTCTACGCCATTATTATAATTGTAGTTGATATATCAACAAATAATTCAGCATTAGAAGAAATAGCATAATTAGCAAGGCTGTCATGAGTCATGCTTCAACCCGAAGGCATGATTGACAAGGATGGTCATACCGACTGTCACGAGTTCGAATCCACGCAAGGGCGAGGATTTGTTCCCGGGGCCTGAGGAGTCCCCGAGTTACCCAGCTCTGAAGGGATACCTAACTAGACAATAGTTAGGCGGCTGGGGTAATGCGTGGAACCCCTATAGCCGTGGCCTGTGACCGCTGCATCACTTGCCAACAGATCATCTCTCATGGTCTGTGGACGCAATTATCTTCTGCATAGAAGGAGCGTCTGTATATCTAAGATAATCAAGGAAAAAGTTACCGTTTCCAAATTTCAAAGTCGTAGTGGTCTTTTATTTGGTCCATGTAAGCTGTGATTAGGACGCCATCAGGTAATGAAATCCTTTCACTGTTTTTGGAGATACACAGACAATAGCTTTCAATGTTCTCATAGCCTCGTGCCTTCAGTAGCGTGGCTTTGATCTAGTGATACAAACATAATATTAGCTTTGGTGTTCTGATACAAAACTTAATATTAGCTTTGATGTTCTGACACAAAACTTAATATTAGCTTTGATCTAATGATACAAGCATAATATTAGCTTTGATGTTCTGATACAAAACTTAATATTAGCTTTGATCTAATGATACAAGCATAATATTAGCTTTGATGTTCTGCTACAAAACTTAATGTTAGCTTTGATGTTCAGCTACAAAACTTAATATTAGCTTTGATCTAGTGATACAAACATAATATTAGCTTTGATGTTCTGATAAAAAACTTAATATTAGCTTTGATCTAGTGATACAAACATAATATTAGCTTTGATGTTCTGCTACAAAACTTAATATTAGCTTTGATCTAGTGACACAAACATAGTATTACCTTTAATCTAATGATACACACATAATATTAGCTTTGATCTAACGATACAAACATAATGTAAGGTTTGATCAAATGATACAAACATAATATTAGCTTTAACCTATGATACAAACATATAACAGTTTGATCTAAGGATACAAGCATACTAACAGCTTTGATCTACTGATACAAAGACAATATTATCTTTGATCTTTTGATAGAAACAAAATATTAGCCTTAACCTATGTATGATGCAAAAATAGCTTTCGTTTTGAAGTATATAAAAAAGACAGCTTAGAAACGAGTACTATAAGATTTTTCTGTTAAAAATAAAATTAACATATGTGATATGTCGATACGTGAGGCTAGAACTTAGCCTTAACTTCATAAAATTAAATTATTTTTAAACATTGTCTTGAAACAGTTAGACTAGACAAATGATTAAAAACTGAAAAGACCATATTGCCTTTGTTGTTGGCTGGTCTGGAGTAATTTCATTTCAAATCGACATTGTTTCCAACCTTTATTTAACTATTTAAGGTACCATAATTAATCTTGTGTTTACCTGTGCAACCCTCAGGTCTGTGCCATTCTCATCTGTAATGGGGATCATTTTCGTTAGCGCGTCACGGTTAGGGTAGATAACTCTGATTTCATAGTAGCCGTCCATCGCAGCCTCTGGGAGAACATCGCAACACGTTAACAATAAGAACATTTTAATATATATAAACACACACACACGCGCACGCGCACACACACACACACACACACATACACACACACAAACACACACACACACACAAACACACACACACACACACATATATATATATATGTTTATATAAGTTAATATTTTAGACAATGAAATGATATCATCGGTTTGAATATAATTAATATTGTGATAATAGTTGGTATTAGAAGTAGTATATTTCAAATTTCTGTGTATTTAGATATCAGTTTACACTTAATCTTATCTTATCTTAACTGTTACATATGTTTCTTCTGTACAGAAGATTATTGCGTCATACGCTTATTTATGGTTTGTGTTTAGTCCTGCACTCTGATTAGAGTTTTAAATGTTGTTTAAGTGTTGGCTTTCCTGGTTTCTTCAGGCAACCTATTCCCTCCCCCCCCCTTTCCGAATTCCGGAAAGGATGAGAAAGGTGATTTTTCCTTCTGTCTATCTAAGGGTTGTATTAAATTATCTTTGTGTTGTATTTCAAAATTAGAATTAATTGGTTAATGTATAATTACTAATTTACTCTTGGTTCTTCTATCCTCTAGTGTTTCAAGGTTTAATGATTTAACTAATGGTGTTACTCTTGTCAGTTTTGAATATTCTCAAGTAATGAATCTGGCGGCTCTTTTTTGAATTTGTTCTAATTTATAAATGTTTTCTTTGGTGGATGGGTCTCATACAGGAGATGCATATTCTAGTATAGGTCTCACCAGGGTAAGGTAGCATTTTAGTTTTATCTGTGTTAGATTTGTAAAAGTTCGTTTTTAAAAAGCCTAGGGTATTGTTTAATTATTTAAAACTTCATTGACACGGGGATTCCAAGATAGTTTCTCATTTAATTTATTATGACTCCTAAGTATTTTGAATCTTTAGTTTGGGTTCGTTTTTGTTCATGAATGAAATATTTTGAATTTTGTGTGTGTGTGTGTGTGTGTTACTCTTAACAGTTGAAACTTTTCATGATGAAAGGACATACTCCAGTTAGTTTCCCATTTTATTAATTCATCTAAGACTTTTAAAAATAATTTGCTATCTTGTTCTGATTTAAATATTCTATATATTATCCCGAAATAACATAACATTTGTCCCTGTTGAGATAATGTTGGGTAAATCATTTACATAAATGAAAAATAGTAAGGGATCTAGCACAGTTCCTTGTGGAACTCCTGAGTTAACCATCATTGATGTAGATTTAGATCCATTAACTATTACAGTTTGCTCCCTACCCAATAGGAAATCTTGGATCCAGTGATGTAAGGGACCTGAGATTCCAAAGTATTTAAGATTTTTAAGTAAACTAAGGGAGCGAACTTTAAACACTGCAAACATCAACCTTCTTGTTTAGCCAGTTTTAAACAAGAACTTGAACATTTTCAGCCATAGAGACATTAAATAGCAAATTTTAATGGTATTTTTAGCGCATTTTCGAGAAGTCGAATGCGCTATTGCACCCGTTTTGTCCGTCCGTCCGTCCGTCATCACCCTTGATCTCAGCATCCATAAGTCCTAGACCCATGAGGTATATATGTTTTTTGTATGTCCTGACCTGCCATTTGTGCATCAACACTCAGTTACTCGATCCGTTAAAAAACCCCGTTAAAACTACCAAAAAATATTTCGAATCGAGAGGTAACACTAGCGCAGGGAACGGCCGCCATTGCCGGAAGTCGAATGCATAGTACTTCAAGCATTGAAGAGTGGTGCGAACGCGTGCAAAATATATATATATTTTTTTTAGTTGACGTCATTAGAATATGTGTAAAAGTTTACAGAGTTTTACGTCATTATTTGTGGTGACTTGTAGTTAGATTAAAGAGAAAATAAAACTTTTTAAAATGTAAAGAAATGACTTTTAAATTTAAAAAAATGTCAGGTATATTCATTACACAAGAAAATTCATAAAAATATGTCTAAAATCTAAACACAATTACTGATAACTACATAATGCTGATATCTAACATAAGTACTGATACATAATACGAAAATGCGCTAACACGTCCTGAATTCCAATAGGGACCAGGCTTAACATGATTTTTTATCTTATGTGTGTTTTAAAAAGAAGATTTCATATTTCTATTTCTTTAAAATTGTGTTACAAAAAAAAAAAAAAAAAAAAAAAAAAAAAAAAAAAAAAAAAAAGGGCTTTTGTATAACTTACCAGGATTATCCATCTGCAGAGTAAAAAGAAAAAAAGATATTAATGAAAAAAGACCAGGCCACTGTTTTTAGATGAAAAGAAAAATTTGTAAAACCACATACGATTAATCGATTAAAAACATAATATTACAACAACAAGATGAAGTTTTAGTGGTGTAGTTATGAATATTACGAATGTTGCTCTTGCAGTTACTGTAGGATTTTGATTAATTATTCTAATTCTATTCACAGAACATTTATTGAAAATGATTATTGGTTTTAATTTATACATTTTTTACAACAAAATTAAGGAAAAAAAAAACAACTTGAATCATAATTTGTTCCAACTATTTGTGCAAGAAATTTTTTAAAAAATTTATATTATCAGTGTTCATTAATTTATGTATCAGCAATACATTTGTAATTTATGTGAATGTGTACAATGCATTATTTTATTCAATAAGTGTAAGTGTTTATTATTATAATGATTTCCAATAATTTATTGAATCTCATGTACATGTATTATATAATTAAGATATAATTTGAATGTTATACTTTTAGATGTAGGTTATTATGAATAACAATAACAATAAAAATAAAGTATACGGCCCAGGATATTTTTAGATAACAGTTTAAATCTGGGATTGTTTGGATTAAGAGAAAAATCTTCGATGTCAAATAGTTTGGCAGTGGCTATTGAGACGCTAACGTCTTAATAGCCCACATGCTATCGAGACGCTAGAGCGTCTCGATAGCCTGTGGGCTATTAAGACGTTAGCGTCTCAATAGCCACTGCCAAATAGTTTATTTAATCAATTCTCGTAGTTTTAGATATGAATGAATGCTATATGAGAACTGGCGTTAAGCTTAGTTAAAAATAAAAACTTTGAACTCCTCAATGTTTTAAGCTGGTGATAAATAACTTTTAAGATCTTCTCTGTGGTCCAATGTTTGCTAAATTTAACTAAATTATTCTGTCCATCTTAAAAGTAAACGGGAACCCCCGAAATAACTCCAGTGAAACATAAAATTATTCCACCAATCCATTGGTTATAATTAACTATAATTTAACCAGAAAATAAAACAGTAATTTATAATCAACAAATTTTAAAAATTGTAATCTTGTCCCCTCCCCCCCCCCCAATATTTATGTGACAGACACGGTTCCTCTGTTTGTGATTAGTGCTCAAGTCAAGTGAGTGACATGACGTACCATTTAGTTTTAGTTTAGTTTGATAACTCCCGCTTTTTAAAATCTGATTTTTAAAACATTAATATTATAACCAGTCAATAATTTCAATCACTAAGTTAATTGTTGTTGCTACTTACTTTGTTTCGACACAACAATTAACAAATTGTAATCTCAATAAAAAAGACTCAATCTTATTTTAAATATTAGATCTACTGAATCGTTAAAGTGTCTACTATAACATAACGGGAATACCCAAGTTCAAGTGGTATCGGAAATTTCCCACAATTACTTCAACGATCTCTTTAGCACTCAAATTATAGCGAATTCACTTGGGTTTATTTTTGAATAAATGTTCGCTAGCAAAACTAATTAGATCGGCTGTGAACAAAATGTGTGTGGGGGGGGGGACTGCAATCAGGCTTAAAGATTAGTAGATAAATCAGTGGCGGCCTAGTGCCAGCAATGACCCCGCGGGGCCAGAGTACAAGTAAAGATCGCTAAGCACCAGTATGCTATGGTCAGTGGCGTAGCTA
>MUZC01004665.1:194534-213419 GCA_002072015.1 Radix auricularia | reverse complement strand
CTGTGGCGGACTCGCTGTCTAGGGGGATTTTTAGGTCCACCCGTTTTGACCACAGATATAACATCAGGGAACTGGCCTGTCGTTTGTGTGGCTACCCCGAGGAGACGATGGCCCACGTACTAGAAGGTTGCCCCGAGTTGGAGGAGGTTTTAAAAGGTGAGGTTGCAGCGATGCACACTTGCGATAGATTGAACCGGGTCTTAAGAGCCTAACGGCCTGACCCAAAAGAGAATGAATATTCACTATATGAAAAATAATTTAACCCCTATATATTTTAACAGTAAAGTAGTTGGGTTGCCCTATATGCCTAATCGTATAATAGCCTAAATATCAGTAAATATTGGGATGGTACTTCTTATAGTGGCGTAAAGTACCACTTACAAATACCGGAAATTGCTCAAAATTTGATAGAGACATAAGTTATGGTATAGATCTATATAAGAACAACATAAAATATACATGACGTTTCGTCCACTTACGTGAAACAGTAATCAAGCTCTCATGTTATTTGTCCCCACCCTGTATCTCATCTCCCCGTCACACACAAACACAAATACTTACATACACATATACACACAAACACACATACACACAAACACACATACACACATACACACATACACACATACACACATACACACATACACACATACACACATACACACACCATTTCCGACTCAAGGGAGTCAAACTGAGATTTTTTTTAAAATGTCGATTTTAATTTGTCGCACGATTACAAAACTTTTCCCTCCCTCCCATTGGCGTAGCCAGAACTCCCCCCCCCCCGGGGTGGTCTCCAATTTGCCGCCCTTTGTAGGGGGCCGTCAATAAATGATGTCATGCACCGGGGGTGGGGTGAATTCATACATTTGTGACGATGAGTAACGAATGGGGGTGTGTGTTTGAGAAGAATGATGTTACATCGAAGCGCGCAGCTTTAAATGAAAGTTTCACTTAAATGTTTGATTACTGACCATTTGTATAATTTAATTTATTTTTTACATAGCTTCACGTGTGTTACGATATTATAGTGCAGAATTGCACTAAAAGCTTAATTAAATGACAAATAATTAACTTAAAACATGCTAATTTTCACATAGAAAATACGGCTTTTACGGGTTCGGGGCTAAAGCTTTGAGACGTTATATTGAAAAAGGGATCTAAGTTATTATGACGACGTGTTACGAGCGGGAGGGGGAGAGAAATCAGCCAAAATAGTGTGACGCCATTTATGGAAGGCCTAATTCATTCAAATGATGGATTTTATAAATTAATGAACATAAAAAATTAAGTTATTGGAGTGAACTAAAGGTTTGAAATATTTTTACAATTGTACGCCATATTTATGTATTCCGTAATAAAATGTGACCTGCTTAAAATGATATACGTATAAATAGACACTAATAAAAACACAAGATACTTTTTTAAAGGCTACAAGAAAGTTACTTAGGTCGCAGGCACCCTCCCCCCAACCACAATTAGACAAGACATATTCCAAATTTACACACATACCCCATCCCCCACCCCCCCAAAAAAAAATAAATAAAAAATTTAAAATAAAAATTACCACAAAATTTTCCACAAAATGTCAAATTATTTGTAATATCTTATTCTATGGAAAATACTGCAAGATTTTATTGTCTTAAATCCATCATTGTGGAACGAATATACTTTTTTAAAATTAGCTTTAGATTCGAGAAGCTCCTTTCACAACTTATGATGACAGTGATAGCAATTTTTGAAAAATGTTTAGCAAAATTACAATAATGAATACAGATTAAGAGGTCTCCCCCCCCCCCTGTTTTCTAACGTAATGCCTCTTCTTGTCTTTTAGGCACAGTCATAAAAACATAAATCAATATTTGTTCAATGTTGAAATTTTCTTCATCAATGTCAAAACAGTGATTTATTTGATGTTCAAATTCTTCATGTAGTAGGTTACATGGTATTATATGGTATTATCACGAATATATTTCTTGCGAGGACATGCACCTTATCAAAGCGTTCTTTTAATTTCTTTTGAAATTCAATCCATTGCTCTTATTTTTCTAAAAATAGAACAACGTTTTCTAAATTTTTACCACTCATATTTTTTCCTTTTAACGCCGCATTCAGTTGTCTCAAACTCCTCATGAATGGTTTTGGCTGACGTAACAGTGATTTGTATTAACACATCTCTTTGTTCCAATAATTGGGTTTGCATTAATTAAAAAAAAAAAAAGACGGGTTGCCATAAAGTGAGATATCATAAAAAAGAAATCGATTGCGTTGAATCGAGTAAAATTCCATCATCTGATCTCGTTTTAATAGTTACTTCATAATTAAGATGTCCATTTAATGTATCTATGTCTATTGCAGTGTTTATTAACATAACAAAGAAATGTGAATATTTTCATATTCTTGTCATAATTCAAATTCTTTACATACTTATTAAATTATTTAAAATTATTCACAAATGTTTGTGCTACTTTCATGCAATAAAAAAGAAACACATTTAATTTTCAACCATTCCCTTAAAATAATTATACGAAATCCTAAAAATAATATAAATTTAATCCTTGCAAGTTAAACACTATATTTGAGCCACCATCCCATGTAGCTATTTGTTGTCGCATCATTCTGCGCATGTCGAAATTTCACCAAAAACAGTCGTGGCGATATTAATAGCACATATTATTCGGCCCGGCTATGATGTGTTTTTTGTGATTAGTTTTCATATAAAAAGTCATCTGTGACGTATACTGATTAATTTTCCAAAAAATCGATGCATCTTTTGAGAGATCTCAAATTTGTGAACGTGTTTGCCTTAGTCATTTCAGCTAATATGTAACCAAAAAAGTGTTACTAGACCCGTTAACTAAGACACGCAATTACGAATATTTATGTTTCACCCGCCCCCTCCCCCTTTCAAAAGAAAAAGGGTGGTTATTTGAAATGGCTGTACTTTCAACTGCCCACAAATGCCGCCCTCTAAGTGGCTCTAGTTCAGTGGCGGATCAAGATTGCATGGGGCCCCTGGCTACCATTCCACCTTGGGCCCGACCCAGCCACCTTTATTATACAATATAATATGATGGGGCCCTTAAATCATCGGGGACCCCTGGCTTTAGCCCAGTCAGCACCCCCCTTAATCCGCCATAGCTCTAGTTGTACCTCTACTGGTTCCTCTTTTTGTTCCTCTACTTGCCGCTCTACTTGTCTTTCTACTTGCCGCTCTACTTGTCTTTCTACTTGGCGCTCTACTTGTCTTTCTACTTGCCGCTCTACTTGTCTTTCTACTTGCCGCTCTACTTGTCTTTCTACTTGGCGCTGTGTGCGTAATTGCCTCAGCCTTCATTAATCATTTCCCTTTGATGACTCACTTCAAAAACTAACAACCACTTAAACGTATTTATAAAACGTACATGCTTTTTTACGGGTCAAGGAGACGGAAGCATTGGAGATGGGGATATATTGTTGGATTGATTCACAGGATAAGTCTTTCATGGACAACCTGGTCATGATATACAAGATTAGATTTTAAACGACTATATGTGCTAGATATATATGATAAGAGGACATTCATGGGTTATATGTGCTTGATGTTCAAGAAAAGACATTCATGGACTATATGTGCTTGATATATATGACAAGGCATTCATGGACTATATGTGCTGATATATATGACAAGACATTCATGGACTATATGTGCTTGATATATATGACAAGACATTCATGGACTATATGTGCTTGATATATATGACAAGACATTCATGGACCATNATCCGGCATCCTTCCGTCTCGCGAGACGATGGTGCATCACCGTTGGGTTGGGTTGCATTTCCTCGAGTGACTGTGCAGTCCTATCCTTGAGTGACAGTCTTTGCCACAGTTTTTACACACGAGTTCTGTGCTTCCAAATGTTTTGGCCTTTCTCCTAGCTCTTCTGTCTGCAGCCTCCTCCATTCTTCGCTCCTCGGCTACTATGACGCCCTCTTTGACAACTGTGCGCCACGTAGATCGGTCTTCTGCCTTACACTCCCAGTCACTTGTATGTATTTTGGCTGCTTTCATGTCCCTTTGACAGACATCTTTAAATCGCAAGCGTGGGCGACCTGTTTTCCTCTTTCCTGAAGCAAGTTCACCATATAGGAGGTCCTTCGGGATGCGGCCGGGGCTCATTCTTTTGACATGTCCTAGCCACCTCAGGCGTCTTTCACTAAGAATTGAGAACATGCTTTGGGTATTGGCACGCGTTAGTACCTCACTATTAGGCACTTTTTCTTGCCATTTAATACCAAGGATGCGGCGCAAGCATCTCAAATGGAAGCTGTTAAGCTTACGCTCTTGTGATGTATAAGTGGTCCATGTCTCGCTCCCATATAGTAGTGTACTGATGACACAGGCTCGATAGACGCACAGTTTGGTTTTCTCCGTTAGCTTGGTGTTTTGCCAGACCCGCTTATTTAGTTTAGCCATTGTTGCGGCTGCCTTGCCAATTCTGCTGTTTATTTCTTCTTCAATGGACAGTGTATTGGAGACCTTGGATCCCAAGTAGGTGAAGCTGTCCACAACCTCCAAGTTTTCATTATCGATATTTATGGTAGGAGGAGGTCGAGTGTCTTGGGCCATGATGTTTGTCTTTTTCAAGCTGATTTGCAGACCAAATTCTTTGCAGGCATTGGAGAAGCTTGACACGAGTTGTTGCAAACCAGATTCTGTATGTGCTGTTAGTGCCGCATCATCCGCAAATAGTAGCTCTCGAATTAGGACATCCGTCGTTTTGGTCTTGGCTCGGAGGCGGGCAGTGTTGAAAAGTCCTCCATCAGCTCTGGTATGTAACCAGATTCCCTCACTGCTATCCTTGAATGCGTATCGAAGAAGTACAGAGAAGAATATTGCGAAGAGTGTTGGTGCGAGTACACAACCTTGTTTAACTCCGCTGCTGACAGGGAAGGCCTCTGACTTAGCTCCATCGAACTGTACTGTGCCAAGCATATTTTCATGGAACTGTCTGATGATGGCAAGTAGGTGAGGGGGACATCCAATTTTTGCCAGTATTTGGAATAGCCCGTTGCGACTGACTAAGTCGAAGGCTTTTGTAAGGTCCACAAATGCAATGTATAGTGGCATCTGCTGCTCTCTGCATTTTTCCTGGAGCTGTCGTATGGAGAACACCATGTCTATGGTAGACCGACCGGACCGGAAACCACACTGAGATTCTGGATAGACGCGGGATGCTAGGCTTTGTAAACGTTTTAGTATAACGCGGGCAAAGGTCTTTCCTACAATACTAAGGAGTGAAATGCCGCGATAATTATTGCAATCACTCCTATCACCTTTGTTTTTATATAGTGTCACTATATTTGCATCCTTTAGGTCTTGGGGGATGTAGCCCTGTTCCCAGCAGAGGGACAGAATCTCGTGCAATGGTTGGAGTAAAGCTGTCTTGCCACTCTTTAGAACCTCTGGTGGTATTCCATCATTCCCAGGCGCTTTTCCACAAGCTAGACTGTCAATTGCTTTGCTCAGCTCTTCCTGTGTGGGCACGACATCAAGTTCTTCCATGAGTGGCATATCTGGGATGTCATCTAGAGCGGTGCTGGAGACTGTGGTAACTGTTGAATACAATTCCAGATAATGCTCAACCCACCGTTTTAGCTGTGCTGCCTGGTCTTGAATAATTTCTCCATTTTTGGACTTTAGGGGAGCAGCTTTTGACGTCAAGGGGCCCGTTGCCTTTTTGATGTTTTCGTACATGACTTTTGCATTGCCCATGTCTGCAGCTGATTGTATACTGGAACAGAGCTTAAGCCAGTAGGTATTGACACATTTACGTGCAACCTTTTGGGCAAGTGACTTAGCTGTTTTTAAAGCATGCAAATTGTCAGGTGTAGGCTTTTCCTTGTAAGCCATAAGAGCTTTCCTTTTTGCTTCAGTGACGGGTTTCATCTCGTCCCAATGTTCATCAAACCAGTCCGTGTTTTTGTGAGATTTTTTGCCAAAGGCTTGTATTGCGGATGTATAGATTGTGTCTCTCAGTTGCGTCCATTTGGAGTCAATGGTGACGCATGGGGACATCTTTGAGAGACTTTCCTTCACCTTGTCTTTGAACAGCTGCGCTATCGCAGGGTCTTTCATGCAGGAGGTATTGATGCGTGGACTTCCCTTTTTCTTTGTGTGGTACGAGTTTTTCCTCATTATTCGTACTTTGCTGGCGACAAGGGAATGATCCGTGTCACAGTCGGCACTGTGATAGCTGCGAGTGAGTAGGACGCTAGCTAGTTGTGCACGCCTGGTGATAATGAGGTCCAGCTGGTGCCATTGGTGGGATCGAGGGTGTCTCCAAGATACTTGATGTATATCCTTGCACTTGAAGAAAGTGTTGGTCACACACAAGCCTCGTGAGCAGCACAATTCCAGAAGCCTTTGTCCATTTTCATTTAACTTTCCTCTTCCAAATAGTCCAAGGCAGGTGGGCCAGGCTTCGTGGTCGCTCCCCACTCTAGCATTGAAATCTCCTAGGAGATAGATTGCCTCGTCTTTGTGGATGCCGGCTATTGCCTGGTCTAACGCTCCATAGAACTGGTCCTTCTCTTCCGGAGTTGAATAGAGTGTTGGGGCATACACACTAAGAATGTTTGCTGGGCCCGCAGTTGTTCTGAGTCTTAGAGTGAGGATCCTCTCCGTGCCTGATGACGGTGGTTCAATGGATGGTAGAAGAGTGTTTTTAACAGCGAAACCCACACCATGCTGTCTAGGTTCGTCTTTCGGTCTGCCTTGCCAGAAGAAGGTGTAATTGGCCTCTTTGAGTGAACCGTTGTCTGGGAGCCTGGTCTCCTGAAGGCATGCTATGTCAATCTTTAGCCTTTTAAGTTCTCTATCGATTATTCCTGTCTTCCGTGTGTCGTTTATGGACTGCAGATCATCAGTGATGCCGGGACACATAGTCCTCACGTTCCAGCTAGCGATTCGAAGAGCTGGGGTCTTCTTTTTCTTTTTTGTATTTCTTGGTGCAGGGCTTAGTGGCCCACTTGTTGAGTGGTACTCTAATCTCCACGCACCCAGTGGAGAAGGCAGGCCATGACGGGATAGCACCTATTTGACTGGGGGCTGCCCAGTTTGAGGCGGGCGGTAGCTGTCCAGTGAGACATTGGTAGTCTCTCCCACCGTCGGAAGCAGCCCCTGGCGCCTAGCTCTACGTCAATTGAGCTTTGGCTTATAACCGGTAACTGCTGCTTCCCGTGTTTTGTCGACACCTTGCGGCGACGCTGGAGTTGCCTCTCCAGAGGTGATGCAAGCCTGGGCGTGTATTATGGAGAATTAGCTGCTGCCCATACAGCATATCCCCCCTCTCCACGTCAATGGTGTAACCAAGGGAACGACTTGCGTCGATGCAGCTTGGCTGCCATTGGCGTCGCAGGAGCTGCCGGTATGTACATAAGTCTTTTGTATAGACCGCCTGTAGGTGCTCCAATTCCTGATTTTCTTTCAGGGTTTACTCCCTTAGCCTTTCCCGCAAGGCAGGTATAGCCGCAAGGCAGCGGAGGATTTGTATTCGGAGTTTCCTTCTCCTAGATGAACTACCAGCCAAGGTTTTAACGAGCATCATCTACCCGTAGGGGTGCCAGAACCGGGGTTTGAACCCGTGACCGATTTTTATTTGTATTTTTTTAAGAATTGTTTTTGTACCGCAGCGCACTAACACCTTGACCACCGCGCCCCCCATGGACCATATGTGCTTGATATATATGACAAGACATTCATGGACCATATGTGCTTGATATATATGACAAGACATTCATGGACCATATGTGCTTGATATATATGACAAGACATTCATGGACTATATGTGCTTGATATATATGACAAGACATTCATGGACTATATACGACTTAAGCATTGTTAAAATGTACCATATCCTCATACTGTGAATTTAATCATACAAGACCATTGCATGATAATTGGGAGCCCGATATTAGTTCAATGATACATTATAGGAATGTATAAGGCTTTTAAATAAAATACAAAATACACAAACTAATTGTGCAAGAAGACAAAAAATTTGTTAAATGAGTTTAGTTGATCAACGTTTGCCAAAATGTTGAATTTTGTGTCATACGAACGTAGCATGGAACCCAAAATGAAAGTCTGTATTTAAGACATTGTTGGTTGTTCAGCAACGGCATTTAGGACGATTAATATATTATCAACCAGGGTAGTTGTATAAGATGAACATCTTGTGTTTTTGCGTGGTTGTAATCTTCATAGTTGAATAAAAATATATATGTATATAAAAAATAAAACGATTTGACATTTTTTTGTGCGATTCCAGCGTCTTGAGATGCATACACTTATAATGCTCCAGGATTAAGGTAAAAAAATATTCCTTCTTATAATTGCATCATCTGTTTGTGTTTTATTACAAAGTTTATTTAAAAATGAAGTTTAACTTCTTAGTATTTGGTAAACATTTGCCTTTTTATGGAAACAATTAGACTGGATTGTAAAAAACACCAAAACCGTTTTGGATTTTCTTACGAAACAAATTTTATTTCAGATCAAATCAATCAAACTTTATAAAAGCACTGAACATGGGTATTGTTTTAGAAATATCGGTAATTATTATGGCATCACATGATATCCAAGCAGAAAGGATTCAATGGTAATTATGTGATTGTCTTTTCGTTTCATGTGCTTTTATATAATAACTTTTGAAATATATAGCTATTAGGCTATTATTAATGAAATTTATGATCTGGTTGAATTAATACATTTCTGATCATTATTTTTAAATAGAGAAGTTTATTTGTGTTAAAAAAAATGTTTTTTAAAATTGATTGATATACACGAAATATGAATCTTTCTTCATAAGATACGTTTAAAAGGAATTTAAAAAAAAAAAAAATAAAAGTATTAAATACATTACATTGAGCAATGCAAATTTTTGCGATTGCTATATTTATTAACTAAAATGTGATAACGTAAAAAGAAAAAAAATATAGGAAATGTTTTCCTCCTTTGCTGCAAAGAACACATGTATGAAACTTATTGAAAAAAAACAATAAAGAAAATACAGTTTTAATATTGAATATCAATGTTAAATATTTCCAAAGTCACGCAAACATGCTTCAAAGAACTTCACATTCCACAGCAATCTTCACCGAATGTGACGTAGCGCAGGAGGGTCGGCCCCATACCATGCTATTTAAGTGGACCCCGGAAATAGACGTTAGACACAAAGCGATCACTGTTGAGTTCAACGAGACGCCGATGGCGGTATGCCTTGTAGGAAAGTTCTGTGATGACGTGTTTCCGAGAAGATTCAAGACGAGTTTGATCGTCAACCTAACAAGTGAGGAGCTTACGCTGTCCGTGTACATCTATAACACTTCCCGTGTATTTGAGCCACGCATAGAAACAACATGGTTCTTAACACATGGCCAGAATAAATTAGGATGCCATTTACAGGTTTATGGTAAGTATTCGCAACTCTACTCAGCCATCTTAACATCTTTTTGTGGACCATGTCAATACATTTATCTTATCTTATCTTATATGTTACAGACGCTCCTCCTGTACAGAAGATTATTGCGTCCTATCATTTTTAGCCGCTCCGCCTCTTTAAAAAGAAATGCTTAAACCAGGATATCTGCTACTATTCATAGCTCAAATTTAAAAACACAATTATTTATTAAATGTTGTAAACCAATATAGAAGAAATAAAACTTTTTTTTTTCAGAACAATTTTTGAATTGTTAAAAACGCTCCATTTTAAAGCATTACAAACTAATTTTAGAAATTTTTGAAAATTGAACCCGATACATGATTCTATTTTCTGATATTGGCTCCAGCACCAGCTAAACTCATGAGATGTGAGAAGACAATGACAAACCATGAGCTCTTTATTAGATGTTCCACCTCGCAAATATATCCCCAAGGCGTCTGTCTATTTCCTGATATTTTCCCACCCGTAAGTGGAGACAGCCACGGAATACAAATAAAAAATTAGCCAATCGTATTTACCATTGCTAAGTTGCAAGAGTTCCTAACATTTATAAGAGTAATTTTGTGTGAATAATTTATAAGGGATTGAGGTAATGTACTTATGATTTATAATGAATGATAAATAAAAGCAACAATACCCGACGACTGATATCAGTTTACTCAGTCATATTGCAGCATTTTATGATGCCATCAAATGAAACATTTTAAAAATGTTAATCTAAAATATTATATCACTATTTTACATTTATAAAGTTGAGCTATTTCAAAATTAAGAAAGTGGTTGGATTTTAAAAAAAAATATCAATAAAATTAAATACACTTTTCAAACTCAATCCCTGAAAGTATAACGTGGAGTGATAACTTTATTTTAAAAATAGAACATTTTGATAACTTTATTTTTAAAAATGCAACATTTTGATAACTTTATTTTAAAAAATACACCATTTTGATATTTTTATTTAAAAATACAACATTTTGATAACTTTATTTTAAAAATACAACATTTTGATAACTTTATTTAAAAAATACACCATTTTGATATCTTTTTTTAAAAAATACAACATTTTGGATAACTTTATTTTAAAAATACAACATTTTGGATAACTTTATTTTTAAAATACAACATTTTGATAACTTTACTTTAAAAATACAACATTTTAATAATTTTATTTTATAAATACCACATTTTGATAACTTTATTTTTAAAATAAAACATTCCGAGTTATACTTTTGACGTTCTTAAAGTTCATGCCATACTATTCTTATCTTATCTTAGATATACAGACGCTCCTTCTATGCAGAAGATAATTGCGTCCACAGACCATGAGAGATGATCTGTTGGCAAGTGATGCAGCGGTCACAGGCCACGGCTATAGGGGTTCCACGCATTGCCCCAGCCGCCTAACTATTGTCTAGTTAGGTACCCATTCGGAGCTGGGTGACTCGGGGACTCCTCAGGCCGCGAGAACAAATCCTCACCTTCGTGTGGATTCGAACCCGTGACCATCGGTATGACAGTCGAGAGCGCTACCTCTCGACCTATTCTTACATCTATTTAAAAGAATACAATATCCCCTGAGCAGATGACACCAGACAAGTCCAAGATAACTTGGGAGATGTCGTCACAGAAAATTTCATCACATCCTGTATATTACGAGTCAAGTTGTGAATTTTCGATACCTATAAACAATTTGCAACCAAGTCACTATGAACTTGTCGTTAACATCTATCCCAATGTGTCTGGTCAAAGTAAAGACAAAATGTTTGGTGTGAGCCAAAAGGTTTTCATTGACCTAGGTTAGTATGTCATTAAGCCCTAAATTGGTAGGAACTATTTAATGCTAGCAGTGCTATTATAAAGTATAGCTTTAATATGAAATATTACTTTTTTAAAATGTCAAGTTGTTTATAAACTTTACAGTGTAAGACTTTAATCACTTCTGAGCAGATATTTCTTAGATAGCACAAAAAAAAAAAAGAAAAAAAAAAGAAAAATGATACAATTCGAACACATTATAATTCTTCAGTTTTTTTTACTGTTGTGGTGCAAAAGACAGATTATGGTCATAAGAGATCAGTGAACCTCCTCAAACCAGTTAACATTTAAGTTTAAAAATAGAACTGAGAACATTTTTAATAAAATACTATGTGAAACATTTTGTCTGTGTAAAAGTTAAAATCATTGTGTTATTTCTACTCATAGTAAAAAAGGACATAGACAAATCACAGGCACGACAAAACTAAGTAAAAAAANAAAAAAAAAATAATAATAAAAAATAAATAAATTTAAAAAAAACATTAAAAAAGAAAACGAAAAAAACCCACCGAAAAACACCCCCCCCTTAAAAACACAGAATATCTGTTACATTTCTGCCTGTGTTTTGTCTTTACTATTTGTTTTCTTCTCATAAAATTGAATAAAAACCCAATAAAAACCAAGCTTTTGACACAAAAAAATCCCTTATATATGTGACAGAACAAAGAGTATTGACTTTATTCGAAATAATATGCAACGCGCGACAAACATTTACATACTGAACGAGATTGAACGCCTCAATGCTGTAAAACGGGGATGGGTTGGGATGTGGTCACCGATGGTTGGACTGAACTCCAGCAAACACGTGGATGTCAACAACAGAAGGCTACCATACAGTTATATAGAGATAAACTAAAAGCGCATTAATTTAATTACGATACATAAGTTAGATTTAATATTTCGACACAATACATTGTGAAATGTCACCAGTCTCTGTGCAAAATTTCAATTCGATAGCATTGCGGCAAGTGGGTCAATTTTGACTTTTGGTTTTCCGCCCGACCGACCATGGCAGACATAATGAGAGAGAGAGAGAGAGAGAGAGAGAGAGAGAGAGAGAGAGAGAGAGAGAGAGAGATACAACGACGACGGTGAAGCTAATATAAGGGATTTAAAAAGAACAAGCTTCACTTAAATATTGTGAGCTAAGGGACAGTAAGGAGACACTTGCCTCGATTTATTTTGGGTCCACTGTAGGTTGCGGTCCTTGAAATTGTTTTGCCTCGAAGGGGTACAGTGAGAAAAAGAATGAACAGGTTTTAGCATATTAGAATCAGGGTACATCCGAAACATTATCTTCTTGATAAATTTATAATTAATTATTATTTTTACTCTATTAAGTTACATCTTTTATATATAAAAAAGGTTATCCAAGAGTGGCCGTCAAAGACTGTCCTCCAATCGTAGAGGAAGGCTCAGCAGTTACATGTGAATGTTGTAGATCTGACACTAGCATCGTAAATGCACATATTGCTTGGTTCAAAAGCAGTGGCGCACTTATTTTTGACGACAAAGTTCTTACATTTGAGGCACACAGAACGAGTGAACATTCCGATAGAAGTAAGTAGTCAATGACAAAGATTAGATTACTCTGATGTTTTAATTGTGCATTAAATATTAATATGCATGCAAACTAATAGATTAGTACTGACGAAGGCATTACCCGAAACGTTTTACGTTTTTATTAGTCACTTACTTAATAGAGCTTTATTTTTTTTTTGAGTACACAATTTGTTTGTGTATTTTGTGTTTAGTTAAGAGCTCTATCGCAGTCCTATCTTATATGATATATCACTGTGTTGGATTCCATGTCAGTGGCCATGAATAATCAATCACAAAGAATTAGTTGCTTTCATCTGTTTTATCACTAGTGATCTGAAATTATATTTTGATTGATCTATTCCGCGTGCAAATCTTGATTTCCCATTTAAAAAAATGTTTTTAAACTTCAAAAGATACAAAACACAACATCAAGACAAGATCTCATCTAGCTTCATATAGTCTAGCAAACAGATCACAAAATTATGTCTGAATTGCGGCTGCATAGATTGATAGCCATGCCGTATTTGACAGAACATACTTCAAAATACAAAGGGCCTGTATTCCCTTATACAGTACCTTCTGAAATTATCTTCTTTACAGAAGGAGCGTCTGTAATATATAAGAAACTTCAGTTAGTGAAAGGACACAGACAGAAGTTCATTGAAGTTGGCTCTATCGAATGAGCTTAACTAAATTTATTGTCTATTCTTTGTTTTTTGTTTTGTAATTTGACGACAGATAAATATTAAATTAAACATATACGACTTTTATTTATTTAAAGGTAATATACATGCCTTATACGGCATCCTTGCTACTCCAACGCGCTCTTGTCTTCAGAACCTCGCTTAAATCTTTTAACGTCATAGTGGCTATTGTCATGCTTCTAAAGCCACGTCATATGGTATTCAGTTGGACAACTTCTACGTAAATCAAAGGTCTTTCGTGAAACATGTTTTGGAAATATGCTACATGAATGGTGAACTTTTTAAAAGGCGTGGGAGAGGAGTGGATAATGACAATCTATGTCGTCACATCGATAAACTTACCAACCTACTGGTTACTTGCCAGCCTAATTAATTAGCACCGTTCAATTTAGGTCTTATAAACATTAAGTTCGTGCATACATTGCTCATGACGTGTTTATGAAACATTTTTTTCTTGTTCATTGAAAGATTGCATTAATAGTTGCATAAAATAAGTTTTATAAATAATTTATTGATACTCTTTATTATTTAGCGTCTCTTTTTAAAAGGTCGTAGACTACGTCTTTTATAGCGAACAATAAAATAAATAATCATTTACAAGTATGAAATCATTGCTATTTTATTTTTAATATACAGACTTTCAATGTAAAGCTATTGTACCGCAAGGATGGGAAAGTAAGAACTCAACTACAGTTTACTCTCCACATATCATTGGTCAGTTTTGTTTGGTTTTTTGTTTGTAATTGCTTTAACGCTCGAATGTAAAAAATTTTTTTTTTCTTTTTGTGTGTTATATGTTAACTGAATGTAAAAATGGTTTGAATCCAGAATTGTGACAAAAAATATTCAATTAAATTGCAATATTTCTCTACACTTGCCAAAGAAAAGAAAAATGTCTTTTCAAAGATATCAATATACATATATAAATAGTGGATTTTGATTCCATTACAAAAATTATCTGAACTTTTATTGCTAAGAAATGCATTTAAAATGCCACTATTGTTTTTTTTTTGTCGTTCAGCTCTACCGTTGAAGATCACCTGTTCTAAAGAAATGATTGACGGGAAACTTTCTGTGAGCTGCAGCACTGATCGAATCTACCCTAAAGGGCATTGTCGATTTTATTTAAACCACAACCAAGTACGCAGTCTGTAGTCTTTAGCTTTCATGCCATTGAAATTATGTTAAACGCCTGAAAATTTTGGTTTTGTTCTCCTTTGTGAAAATGTTGATTTCAGACCTCGAGAATATTGGACAACCCGACCATACAGCACGAGACAATATCAGAGACACCAACATATTACAGGATGAGTTGTCACTTAACAATTCCACTTGTTTACCATCAACTTGGACATTACGAATTCTCGGTGACATTTTCCCCTGATATTCCCGGTCAAGAACAAAACGACACTATCTTTGGAAAAAATTATTCCATTTATTTTTCTCTGGGTAAATTTTTAAAATATACATGTCACATACATTTTAAACATTATTTCTTGTATTTTTGTTTTGTTTTGCATAGTCACATTTTATTTGAAATTGTAAATACAAAAACAATATTGTGGTAGGCTGAAATGCATAATTTGTGTCTTACAAAATTAGAAGCAGTTTTATTTTTTTTTGGTTCTAATTCTGACTGATTTTGCTCTAACGTTTTTAAATATGCAGAAACACTGAAAGTATTAACCCCTGTTAGTGGACCCGTGGCGATTGTATTTGTTGTTGGAGGAAATCTGTTTGTCTGCTTAGGTCTTCTTATTGCTTCGTACTACAAAAGAAATGGTATGTTACTAAGTAAAATGCCCTGCTAAATACATAATAACATTGGTGACGTTAACTAACCCCCCCCCACAACAGTTATGTGTGTATACAACATTGTTTATCTGAACGTGTAAGGTTTTAAAACTGTTCAATGATTACTTAACTTAAGTGGTAGAAATGTGTTATTAATATGCTTTGAAAACACTTATATTAGTAACAATATTCATTACATATTTGTTAATAATTTAATCAATAAAACCCACTCCCACACCAAAATAAAATATATTTCATGATTACAATTATAAATAGATATGTATTTAAATAAATATTCATATAAATATTAAAAAAAAAATAAATTCTAATTTAAAATCTAAACCAGCATTATATACACATATTAAAAGTACACAGTAAATGGTAAGCTTGAGGCAAAGATAATTATAGCAAGCTATAACAATAAAAAAATATACGAATAGAATAATTTAAAAAATACAACATCACAAATTTATTGTTTTGATTTTAAAAAAACTTCTGTTTCATGCAGAAAATAAAAATATTCTGCAATATTTAAAAATGAAATGTATAAAATCACGTTAATACCCCTAAGACTTTCTTGTTTTTCTCTCTAGCATTATCCCAGTGCCTACATGCCTGTGTGACACGCGCAGAGAAAGCGGAACATAATTATGATGATATCAATGAGGGATATATTTTGGCTACTGCTGGAATATATAGAGACGACGATGACTATAACAGTAATGAGTTTATTATCAACAATGCCCACATTCCTCGTAATGGGATCGTTAATTCACATGAAGACAGTAGTGACTACACAACTATTGAGGAAGCTTCTTGCCATGAAAAGTAAAATTAAAAACCTATAACTCAATTAACTCTCCACACGACGAGTACAATTTCTAAAGAGCAATTTTTGTACCTTAAGAAATAAACAATTTTTCAGTAGGTTACTTATGTTTAATCCTCATCTAATTAAGATTCATTATTTGGTAAAACATTTAGTACGCCTGTAATAGGGTCGTCCTCAACATTTGTAAAGTTTTATAAAAATAATAATTATTAAATTGCAGGGGTTGATAAAAAAGAAAAACAGAATGAACACAGGAACAAATTCAATATAGGCATATTTATAATGTAATACACTGTTTGAATGACCATAACACAAACATTTATAATAGTCCATAAAATTTTTATAAATGATAATACGAAGTACACATATTAGTTACGGCATCTGTCTGTCTACGAAAGACTATAAATGTATCTTTATTATTTGCAGCTCTTGGTGTGGCTGATGAGACCAATCCTTGAGTGCCAGTCTCTTCTGCATGTCACGCACACGCATTTTGTAGGGCAATGTGGCCTGGTCTTCTTTCCCGCTCTTCTTTTCACCTGCTTCCGCTTTGATTTGTTCTTAGTGATCCTTCTTTCAGTACAACCCGCCACGTGGTCCTATGGTCCTATCCTCAGCCAGGTTTTCCCAGTTTATTTTATGTCAATGTTATGTTAGTGTTGGCTGCTTTCCTGTCTCTTCTGCATACTTAAGTCCATGTATCAGAGACATGGCCGACAAATGAAACAAGCTGTCCTAGCTTTAAATTATCAGCCATTGTGGTGCATGCACAGTTGACAACAATGAGTGTTTGTTCGATGGCTTTTTAAACAGTGTATACATTTTTGTGACACCATGTATGTAAACACGATAATATTAATTATAATATCAAATGATAATCTCAAATCATTAACCGAATGATTCTGAGAATGTATATTTTGTTATGTATAAATTATTCCATACAGATAAACAAATTAATCTGATGAATAATAAAGAAAAATTGTGTAATTGCTGTATAAATTAAACATGAAAGAACGTGAATAAATAAATAAATATGCGATTTACATCATTCACCCATTAATGTTTTTTTATGTGATGATAATATTAACGATTAATGAGTAATTAATATTCATATATCTCATCTTAAATTAAAATTATATAACCCTTTCTAACGGCTCTTACAAGTTATTGCTAGTTACGAATATACAGAATTTAAAATATAAAATAAAAAATTAAGAAACTTATTCGTTTTCTCTGTGTCTTGTATGTCCGTTGAAAAAAGGCTCTTTACCGAAACGTTCTCTGTTTTGTTACGTCCGGTCAGGCTAACCCATACCTTGTTTACGCCTTTTCCATTTAATTTTTTACCCAACAACATCTCAGCAGAAACAAAAATTAGATTATTTGCTGATGATGTATAATCTATAGAACAATTAAATCAGAACAAGATACACAATCTTACAAAAAGACTTACTGGAATATGTCAGCCCCCCAGCCCCTGAGAAGTGTCAACTTTAAGAGTAAAACAGAAGAAAAAGAAACAAATTGAAAACATTTCATTCACGGAAAAGAAATAACCCAAAGTATAGATGCTAAATACTTAGGAGTCATAATAAATGAGAAACTGTCATTAATTGCCCATGACAATAAAGTTATTAAAAAAAAAAAAGCTGAACATGTATACAAAATTGAATATTTGCGGATATAATAATAAAATAAAATTTAAATGCTTTCTCACTTTGGTGAGAAATGTTCTGAAAGATGCAACTTCTGTATGGGACCAATCAACCAAAGAAAACATTGATAATTAAAACATATTTAAAAAATATTTCTAGATTAACTACTGGAGGAAAATATTCAAAAGCTATAAAAAAAAAAATCAACACCATTAGTTAAATCAATTAAACTTAAGATATTACAGGATCGGAGAACCGTGAGGGAAGCAGTAATAATAGATAAAGCAATTAATTATAATTTAGAAATACAACACAAAGATAACTTAATATAACCCTAAGATTGACATAATGATAAAAACAAGTCTCTTATTTCTCATTTATATGCCAGAACAAGTAGATCTACATACAAATTCTCGTTCGTATGCCAGAACAAGTAGATCTACATACAAATTCTCGTTCGTATGCCAGAACAAGTAGATCTACATACAAATTCTCGTTCCTCATTTCCTGGATTCGATCTTGGAATGGGCTTAAGAAAAACAACACTTGATCAACATGAAAAACTTAATAAGAATGAAGGCCTAAACAAAACCCATAGCTAAGTGTGGGATGTAATAATTCTCCTAAAAAAATACTGTCTGTAATAAATAAGATCCAATATTTATATTAAAAAGATCTATTTTGTGAAATATTTAGAAAATTATAAAATATTCTCCAATTTAATATCGTCTTTTGTTATTTATACAACCTCATAGATTTTCTGTTTTGAAACCGTTTGAAATTATTAAGTGTTGAGATAATTTTGTGAAAAGTTTAATAAAAAATTTAATTTACATTTCTTACTAATGTACCTATCATCATCAGATGTATAGAAATTAAACCAAAAATTAAATTAAAAAATATTTTAAAAAAAAATATATAACAATGAGTTGTATTTGTAAAAAATATATAACAATGAGTTGTATATTTAAAAATATATAACAATGAGTTGTATTTGTAAAAAATATATAACAATGAGTTGTATATTTAAAAATATATAACAATGAGTTGTATTTG
>MUZC01004665.1:147671-194433 GCA_002072015.1 Radix auricularia | reverse complement strand
TAAAAAAAAAAAAAATATATATATATAAAAGTAAATAAAATGAATAAATAAATTTTAAAAAAAATATAATAAAAAAAAAAAATTCACAGAATTTTACTCAGCAACTTCTCGAGGTTTCATGTCGATCGGTTGAATTCAATGATATTCAAATAGCTTATGTGTATACAAAATGACATCCAGGCATGCTCCTTCCCTATCATTTGAAGATGTACATTTCAATCTGTATCTCTGTAGATATAATCACGATGGACATATTTATTATTATTAATATGTGTATCGTTCGTATTTAATTCGAGCAATAAATTTTTAAGAAAAAAAAAACAAGACAAAAAAAAAACAAACAACAAACCAAATAAACCCAAAACATGTAGGGCCTCGGCCCAAAAGGAATTGGCATTAAGAGCTGTTAACTCATTTGTATATGGGTTACAAAGTGTATTTGGGTTATAAAGTCCTTGTAGTTTGTATATGGGTTATAAGGTCCTTGTATACAAAGTTTCAATCCTTCTACTCAGTAACTATTAATGAAATTTTTTTTTATAAATCTCATGAAAGAGGCTGTCCATAAATCACGTCAACAATTTTTTGGCAATTTTACCTCCCCCGTCCTTATTGTCAACAAATTGTCAAACTTTCAGATCCCCCCCCCCTATAAAATTACGTCAGCATTTGATAAGCCCCNCCCCCACCCAACTCCATCGAAAAATAAAATAAAACGGAAGATAAGTATTTTAAATAGAATAGTTACAACTACAACACAAAAGTGAATAAAAGAAAAATGTTTAGAAAAACAAAGTTTACTAAACTTTAAACTGCTAACGTATTTCCAATTCATAGCTACAAATACTTACTCTAAACTGAAAATAATGTTATAGGGTTTTAAAAAATGTTTACACATTACATATCTAAATATGAACATATTTCAATTAATGTAACATTTTAAATGTTAAAGCCTATTTAAATATTTACATAAACTTGTTCTAACTTCAACTTCAATCAGAAACGAGACTACCAATGACAACTATAAATACACTTTTAATGTAAATTTAAGACAGATCCAAATCCTATATCCTAGCCTCTACATCTTCCCATGGGGATGCCAAATGTTACTCCATCTTTATTATTAGTATAAGTTCTGGCTGAATAATTTCTTGTGGAACCAAAACACCAGACAAGTCAACATTTTCTTCATCTAGCTATTCTGCACTGAACATCTCTCCAAAAGCAATAATTGCCATGAGCTCTCTCTGTCTTTTGTCTGCCACTCGCATTGCACAAATTCTTTATGGTTGGGGTGCATGCAGTATTTATTGACTGGGCGTAGGATTACAGTGTTGTTGCTTTGGAACGTTCTTCTTTAACATGGCTTGCGAAGCAGCATAAATGTGACAAATTCTACCGCTCCGTTCAAACATTAGCAACTGAATAGATGGACAATATATGTCATATGGGAGAATTTTGAGTGCTTTTGTTGTTCGACGTATTATGTTTTCAACGTTCCCAGACTGACTACAGAAATGAGATGGAAATCTATGTGAGTTTGTATAAGAGACTTCTGGTGCTTTTAATTTTTAATTAAATTATTAATAATTTAAAAAAAAAAAAAAAAAAAAAGGAAATAAAATACAATTTAACAATATTTCATAATTATGAACATTCTAAAAATTACTGTGTTCTTAAGATTTCAAATAATGGCCTGGGTAAGTCTGAAGTTTTGGCACGTATATTATTTCGCTGCGAATTTTAATTTTCACTTGAGAACTGATAGATCTATAGTTGATGCTTATTATGAAAAAAAGGTAAATTTTATGTTTTATTTTAACTATTCAAGCATTTTTTTGCTTTTATAAATTTTATAGCTTCATTTTGTTCATTTATCTCCATAATAGCTAGATTATTTACCCTTGCTAAAAACTAATTTACTTACTTAAGTATTAAAAAAAATAATCATCTAGGAACCGTTGAGCTACTTTATTGTTCTAAGAAGATCAAAATATATTTTACAGAAAATGTAATTTTTTTGTTACTAGATGTTTGCGTCTTAGTTTATGTGTTTGCACTTGAGAAAAATTTATTTTGACAACCCGACAAGTTGGGTGGGTCAAAAATATTTGTATCGTTCGTATGGTGTTCGGACTACTATGTTTTGTTTAAAGCTGAAAAGTGCCTTAGAAATTTAAAAAAAAAAACTAAAAAAAATAACGCTGTAATAACAAAAACATTATAGGTCTGTGTATTAATGCATTTTATGAATAACAAAACAAATGTTAGCACGAGACAGTTAGAATTTGCTGTAATAATGTAGATGCCAAAACTGCAGGATTACCTTTTAATCTCTAACTTTAGACCTAACGCAATTTCACAGCAGAAGCCATTTATTTCTAATAGAGTCTGGTATAACTTATAGTGCATTTTATAATTATATAGACATTTAAATAATATAATGAACTCTGTGTACTTACATAAATAAACCTTTATTTGCACAGCATACCAACAAAAAAAAAACACCTTTAAAAAAAAAGTGTTTTCAGTAAACATCTCGTGTGTTTATAGTTTGTGGGATTTCTTTAAGGAGCAGCATGGTTTTAAAAAGATTGTAATAAGGTAACTCCATTTAAAACACTGAAGGTTTTGTGAGTGTGTAACAAAAGACTACAAAAACTGTCTAATTTTCCATTGTTAAGTTATTATTTTAAAAGAAAAATAACATTGTTGACGTCAACTTTTACCCCCCCCTCCCCCTTTTAACAATTTTCAGACCCACTCCCTTCCCCCTCCACATAATTTGTTGACGTAATTTAAGGACCGCCCCAAAAATATTTCGTGTTTTGGGCAGACGCCCAAAAGTGAGTCGTAATTTTAAAGAAACCAAATTCCGGAAAGATTTGTGGGAGTTTACTCAAAAACTTCCCACATTGTCATCACAATCGGATGAACTGTGTAGTGAGCTATTAAAGAGACACACACGCACCGCACGCACGCACGCACGCACACACACACACACACACACACACACACACACGCACACACACACANTATATATATATATATATATAATTTATGGAGAAAAATAAATTTTTTAAATAAAAATATTATTCTAAACAGCCTGCCTCTATAAAACTGTTTATGTAATATTAAATATTAATATTTTGATTTTCTTACCTTCAAATTACAATCTGAAAAGATTTCTTCTACAGGAATATGCGAGTACCATAAAATATGGCGTAACAGAAATAACCACAAAAATGGTACTTATCCAGCGCAAAATTTCCTCGCCTTCGTCTTCCCTCGGATGAACTCCTAAGATGATAAATTGTGCAAGTATTTAAAGTTTTTTTTAAGTTAAATTGATCAATTCTAATTATGCTTTCAAGAAATTATACCTTTGAGAAATGTTATATAAGATTTATCTATATGATCGCGTTCATATAAAGAAATCTTTTAAAGCAACATGTTGACGCATTCGCTATCCTAAACTTAAAAAGCTGTTCATTTATATACTTATTTATGTTTGCATATAAATAAATTAAAAAAAAAAAATATATATGAAACATCAATTTCTTGTTTTTATTGCATTGAAACTTCACTTAATTTCAGCTTTGAAAGGATAAGTTTGATAACTTTTTGCATATCACCAACTACGTAAATGGTTATCTGAGAAAGGTAATAATGGCTAAGTTTTTTTTCCTTTTTATTAAAGATGAATTTTAAAATAATGAAATACTGGGGTAGAAATAATATTGTAAATAATGCTAACACTATGACGAACCTGATTTGATTTTGCAAAGAATTTCATTTATCTTGAAATTTAAAGTGCAGCCAGCCGTTTTGATTTTGACGAGCACCTCTGATGAGCCATAAATCGACGTCACGTACACTACTCTGGTTGTACTGCTTGCGATGACGGTTGAGTGATTAGATGAAATTTCGACCCGACATGGAGATAATGAGCTTGAACATCTGTATTCAACTGTCAACTCAGCCGTGTCGATGGTCTCCTCACAATTTTGTGCTGTGGGCATTTCTTTACCGTTAATCACAAGTGTTCCAGATGTTTCTGTTGGTTCTACAAAATAGCCAGAATATCCAATCTAATATTTATTTTCATCAATTTAAAAAGAAAGCTGAAAAATTAATTCACTGTCAAAAGTTCCTAAAACGCATACACCCATATAGGAATGCAACAGCAAAAATACTTTAACCAAAATGTTCCTAAAGAGAAATGTATCTCCAAAGCTTTTATTTTTCAGGGTTTATGGTAAACCCATGAATACACACACACACACACGCACACATACAAACACACGGCACGCACAAACACACCACACACACTCACACAAAAAATAAATGTCTAACACAAATGGAGAAGAATAAAAAATGATCTCGAACAAAATCTAAAGCGAAAAACTGTTATGCGACGCACTTTACTGAGTTGGGTAGCATATTTTTCTTAGTTCCCAGTGCCAGTAGGTTTTTACCTACCGTGGATAGTGGGGAAACACGCTTCGTTGCTCAGGACTACAGACTCATTTGACGTGACAAGACCAACCCGCAGCTTAGCCCCACTACGCTTTATTTCAGCCTTTACTGTGAGGGTTAACATTATTAGATATTTGTTCACATGTGTGCACGTCATAGTCGTGCTGTTGACGCATTCCTTCAGCCGAATCGTTTCTACCTGAAATTTATTTTAAACTTTCTTTAAAAATAAAGATAACAAAAAAAAAAAAAAGGTTTATGTTTAAACGCTCCCAATTTTAATATGGATAATACATTGCAAAGTTTGGTCAAGATCCATCACTTCCATTTTAAATGTAGGCACACAAAGCACTCCTGCTACAAACTTTGCTTTTTATACATATTTTAAAATATGCTTAATTTGATAATAACAAGTGAGTACTTCTTTAAACTGTCATTCAAGAGAGACAAGGAAATTTGTTAATATCCAACAATTTTTGAAAAGGCTTTACATCCTTAAAAAACACAACAAAAGCATATGTATTTAAATACGATGAAACATGTTATCTATCTACATGTACCTTAAAACTTGTATCATTTTAAAAATTAACGTGAGGAAAAAAAATTGAAAGAAATTAAAAGGAAAGTTCTATGCATAAATAAGGACGCAAAGGATCCTATATAATACCAGGACGATATTAAACCAATAAGAGATCGGGGGAATTTCTATCTAAGTTGTGATTCCCAGGGGTAAATTCTTATAGCTAAATGGTTGCAAAAATTAAATCCATTCGGTCATGGGTGTAAGTCAAGGATTATATCGATGAAATAATTAATATTTAGTTACAATTTCGAATCGTTGTTCATCTTTTCTTTTGACTTGAACATAAAAGAAAGCTACGTCGACGTCGTCTGTTAAATTGACTTGACCTCTGAAGACAGCCGTGTCAATGTTGTGTAGCAGTCCATGGGAACAGTTCGTTTGGCTGTCATTCTGGCTGTACTCAGACACCAAGATTTTTTGACATGTAACGCAATCTGGGAAATAACGGGAACATTTCTAGTCAAGATATAGATATAAATGAGGTATATGCAAGTTATCATTGAAGATGTATCAGAAATGAATAAATATTATGAACAGTGTTATTAACGCTGTCTGGAGCTAGCTGTCTATTGAATACAAGGCATTTATCTTTGGATTACGCCATATTTTTAACAGTTTTGGAGATGACGAAGATAATATAATGGAGAAAAAAAAAATGCAATAAATGGTGGTCGGACACTTCGACCCCGGAAGGTTCGACCCTTCTTTTCTACACCGTGAAATGTTTTTTTATATTTTTCTTTATTTGTTATTTTATTACTATTATTATTTTAAATTATATTTTGGTATATTATGAATATAAAAATATAATAAAAAAAACAGAATTTCAACTCCTATCCAAAACACACTTAAAAATGGACATAATTTAGAATTGGGTTTAAAAAATGTATGTATTAAAGTCGTTCACAGATTTTCAGTGTGATAACAAAAATAAATGAAAGTTTAAAAAAGCTTTTGATAGCCTGAACAACGCATTTCGCAGGAGCTGAAATCATTACAAACGCGTGCCCTTCCATTTACTTCTTGTGTTCCATAACACGTGAAAACCTCGTCCGAAAAAATAAAATACTTATTTTAATAAGACTTACGAAGTTGTCAGTATTTTAAAGTTTAAAATTATCAATAGTTGGAGTCGACGCTTAACAGACAATAATATTCCAGCTGCTGGACCAGTATGACCTGACTGAACGTAAAGCCTTTGTTATTTACATTATTCCGGGTCTTACATGATGACATGTTACAAGGCCATGACTAAGTGACCACCACAGCAAACTGTAATAATTAATGGATCAAAATCTACACCAATAAAGGCTAACTTAGGCGTTCCACAAGAAACTGTGCTAGGTCCCTTACTATTTTTAATTTATATAAAAGATTCGCCCAACAAAAGCTCAACAAGAACAAAAGTTAGGTTATTTGCTGATAATTGTATAATCTATAGAACAATCAAGTCAGAACAAGATAGCAAAATTTTACAAAAAGACTTAGATGAATTAATAAAATGGGAAACTGTCTAGAGTATGTCCTTCCACCCAGAAAAATGTCAACTGCTAAGAGTAACAAAGAAAAAAAGGAACAAATAAATTCAAAATATTTCATTCATGGAAAAGAACTAACCCGAACTAAAGGTGCGAAATACTTAGGAGTCATAATAAATGAGAAACTATCTTGGAATCCCCATGTCAATGAAGTTATCAAAAAATCAATCAAAACCTTAGGCTTTATAAAAAGAAACTTTTACAAATGTAACAAAAATATATAACTAAAATGCTACCTCACCCTGGTGAGACCTATACTAGAATGTGCATTTTCTGTATGGGACCCATCCACCAAAGGAAATATTGATAACTAGAACAAATTCAAAAAAGAGCTTCCAGATTCGTTACTGGATAATATTCAAAACTCACAAAAGTAACACCATTAGTTAAATCATAAAACCTTGAAACACTAGAGGATAGAATTACCAAGAATAAATTAGTAATTATACATAAAGCAATTAACTCCAATTTAGAAATACAACACAAAGATAACTTAATACATCCCTCAGATAGACATAAGGATAAAAACACATTTTTTTATCCCGTACGCAAGAACAAACACATACACAAGTTATCTTTCTTCCCGACCGGTATTTGGGCGTGAAATGGGTTGCCTGAAGAAACCAGGAAATCCAACACTTTATCACCATTTAAAACTCTAATAAGAATGCAGGACTAAAAACAAACCATTGATAAGCGTATGACGCAATCATCTTCTGTATAGAAGGAGCGTCTGAATGAGATAAGATAAGATAAAAATAGACTAAATCTAATCCTGAGACTTCCTAAAACTAAAATCTCTAATTTCATCATGCTTATAAAAAGTTAAATTGTTTTAATAAGTTTTAGTCGCAGGTTGAGGTTACTCTAAACACATAAATAAATAAATAAAAATTGATCATTGAAACAAATATTGAAAGAAAAGAAAACAAAATGTCCCAATAGGCTCAACTGAAAATCGAATGACGTTTGGGGAATTTTAACAGGTTATTTCAGTAGCTATTAAGTGTTGCTTTTATTTGATTTGTTGTCCAAAAAATACCTGACTACCAATAGCTCTCTGCAGGCTTGTCCATGGTACATATTTTTCCTTCCCATCCCATCCCATCCCATGGCAATTTATGCCTGTCCCATCATATCCCATGTCATGTGACGTTCCCAAAACATCCCCATCCACACGCCTGGCTCTCTGCGTAGGGACGTGCTAATGGTACTCGACTACCAACAGACACTCACTGAATAGGTATTTTACCCGAAACTTAACCCCGTGTACTTTACTCCAACCAATAAATGCTTTTTTAAAATATTCAGGAGTTTATGTAATATCATTAATAATAGGTAAAGCCAGATCCAACGAATTAAGTCTTATTGCTTATAAGCCAATGAAAGTCCATGTAGATTATAACTTAAAAAAAATAATTCATGAACTAAATTTATTTGCGACAGCATTTTAAAGGGAGTGTCTATTGGTAATCGAGTACCAATAGCGGCAGTTTTTATTTATGGTTATGGTTAGGATCTTGTAAAAGGTAATGGTGTCATTCAGTGGCGGCGTTAGGTTAGCGTGGGGCCTAGTGCCAGCAATGACCCCACGGGGCCTAGTGCCAGCAATGACCCCACGGGGCCTAGTGCCAGCAATGACCCCGCGGGGCCTAGTGCCAGCAATGACCCCGCGGGGCCAGAGTACTAGTAAAGACCGCTAAGCACCAGTATGCTATGGTATTTAAAAAATGAAATATCTTGATTAATGTGTAATTTTAATACCTCGTGTCACCTTTTTATTAAAAGTTGTAGCGGTGTAATGCTTTCAAAGACGTCTAGAGCTACGATACGGAATTTGACCTTCAAAAAGGATTACAAGAGTGCCTCTTTCGTTTCTTTACAATCGTTTCCAGCATTTTTTCTACCATCCACTCTTTGGTTCTACATGTATAGGCTATTAACCAGGATGAGACATGTTCAGGACCGAAACGCGGGGCCTATCTAAGCGCGGGGCCTGGGGCAGTCGCCCCCAGTTGCCAACCCCAAACGCCGCCCCTTGTGTCATTAGCTTCTTAAGGTGTGTGTTAGCTTTATTTACTTACTACTTATGTCACAAATAAATTTTGGATTGCTTTTTATTTCTTTATGGTAGTTAATATTTTAGATAGAAAAATATATCAGCTTTGGGGAATCTTGGTGGAATTTTTAAATATGCTTTTGATGTAATCCCAATAAAAAAATGTTTATTTTATAACGTCACAATTTAATTACATACTTAATACTTGTTCCAAATAACACCGTAATTAAATTAGAACAGTGAGGTATAACACAAGTGAATTGGAAAAAAATATTCTAAAACCTTTTACAAAAATTATAATGAATTTATTTTCAATGTTAAAATCACTTTATGTTTATAATATGATGCTTAAAAAGTGTGTAAGCACACACAAACACAGACACACATTTGTATAACTTAGTATCAATCGCATTTAAGAATTTTTAAAATAAAGTCAGAGGCGTCTCTAGGATTTGTGTCCCATTGGCGGTAGCTCATGATGTCACGCCCTCACGACTTAACCCATAAAACTCCTCCGAGTTTTCTAGCTCCAATAAAATAAAACGGGAACATACAGCATTTTACATTTTGGGTTCCCCCCTCCCCCCGAATGATTAAACCGGGGGAAACCAGCACCCAACGCATCCCCTTGTGATGCCACTGCTTAAAGTTATTTAATCTTGTTAATAATTGATGTAACATTAACTAGAATGCAAAGCAACAAAGAATTTACTTACCAGTCAATAAAATGAGTATTGCCAATACTAAGTTGTTTGTCATTTTTCGTCTCAAAATTGATCCTGGAACACGTTGCCTTAAAAAAAACAAACTTACTAAATTAAATAAACATTTTTGAACAGTAAGCTTCATTTACTGTTTCCACAATATTTAAATTATGTTGAACTTTGTGAAATAAAATAGTATGATTACAATTATAATAATATCATACGCGTATACACTATAGTAGATATTTCAAACTGCACACAGAGGCACCAATAGTGTGGTTGTTGGGGGTGGGGGGGATGGGATAGCTGACCGCACACGTGACACCATCATTTGGGTGATGGTTCTGCTGTCATATGAACATTCAAAACTTGTTAGCTTGAAATAAGCTATTATGTTATGTTTAGTATACTTACTATTATAAACAAAAGCTTGATTATTTAATCAATTGTAAATGAATATCTTTTGTAGTTATAACATTTAAAAAAAAAAAAGTTATTATTTAAAAAAAAAAAAGAGAATTGTATGACTGGGTATTTTTTTTTAAAATCTAGAAACCATAGTAAGCATTTCAAGATGAATTATGTGGTTGAACATTTAAAGGTAAAATAAATTTTCTACTGCGTCTTTAGAACCATGTTATTGTTACTGCTTTGGTTTTCTTTATTACTATAACTAACATAATAAGACGATAAAAATAAAAATTTATAATTGAATATTCAGCTTAAGAATATATGTATTTTTTTAAAATACAGTTTTCAAACTGATAATGATCACTTTAAATTAGTGTGTATATAATGACGTCATCTTGTGAATGAATGTTTTATTTTTCAATACAGACAATATAGGTGTAAAATAGTTTTGTTATATTAGGTTAACTAGGTACTTTGACTCGTGTAAAGACCTTTTAAAAAATGTTGAATGTGCGTTTCTATCTTTTATAGAAGATTAACTTAACAAAATTAATATGTTTATTATTTATATTTTTAGTTTAATTAATTTATATTAACTAAATACATAATAATTGAGACATTAAGTAGCTTACCGATGACAAACATAATTTGTTTTTGGAATACTCATGAATACTGTGATGTAATCTCCGAAACTTTATGACATGCGCAGAACGATGCGCGAACGAGTATAGTGCATAGCTTTACTATAAAGTATAAAGGTTATTAGTTATTATTAGTAAACTTGGTATGGGCACACTAGAAAATGTATTTTCTAATATTTTTGTATCTTAGTTTGTATAAAATATATTTCTAACAATTTTCAAACCTTTAAAGCCTACTAATCCCAATATCTTTTAAATTTAATTGAAATTGGCCTAAAAACAGTTATTGTTAGACAAGTAAAAAAGGGAATACCCTATTTCCCATTCGCAAGGCTATTCTTAGTTCTGATGAGCTAACGGCAGCTGGTAAAGTTTGTGCCTGAAAAAAATGTAGAGAGAAACATGACAGGTAGCAGGATGAAATTAATAATCGGACTTCTATTTTTTAGCATCTTAAAAAAATCGAATTTCAGACAATCAAAAAATGTTAATTTCATTTTTTTCTTTTTACTCGGGAGTGTATTTGGTACATAAGAACGAAACATGGTCTTAAATTATTGATTTTATACACACGCAAACAATGTTCCTCACACAATACACAAGTTTAAAACTGGACACCTTACACAGCAGCCTGGTGTAATACTGAACACTATACACACAACTCAAGAGCATAAAAAGGCACTGAAATGAAACTAACAAAAAAAAAAAATAAATAATAAAACTGGACAACTTACTTACATAAAACAGCTATTTAGTCAAACTGTAAAGATCAATACATTTTATAGCTTTTTAAATGTCTGAAATTATAATGTCTATTGTGTGTATATATTGAGAAATGGACCCTTTAAATTTTTAAACGGCCTTTTTTTATGTTTTGGAGTTTAATCAGCGCAAATGGATTGAAAAGAAATATTAATTCTAGCTCATTTTAATTTCAACCCAATTTATATGTGGACCAAAGATCTAGTGTATATGACGCCATCATGTAGACAACAAGGAATATCAAACTACGTACGTAAATAATTCTCAAACTACGTACGTAAATAATTGAAGATTTAATTAATATTTGATGACAAATTAATATTTCTGCCAATAAAATTAAAGCTGAAGTTAATCGTATTTCATTCATTATGACGCGCAGTAAACTGTTTTCCTTATTTCAAAAAAAATAAAAATGTTTTAAGAGTTTAAATTGTATTAAGTTCGATTTTGAAACAATAATTTAAACAACATCGACAAGCAAAGAAAAAGAAATTATTTAACTTCTTAATTAAAACTTTTAATTACCTGCATGATTGTTGATATCATGAAACTAATACCAGGGATTTTTTGACATCATGTAATTCAAGGCAAGGGCGTATTAAGACTGCACGGTGCCCCGGGCTGCAATCAAACGGGGGCCCTATCCAGCCAGCGTCCCTTAAAGTAAAATGACTGCTAACAGCTAATATAAGACTGTAACTAAATATTTATAGTGAAAAAAAAAAACGAACACGAAGAAATAACTGAAGTGTTCACCGGTATGTTGCAATTGAGTGTGAGAAAAAATTATATTCCACTGCTAGGAATCGAACCCGACAACACTTGTATCATGAGCCTATACTTTTTCCACACGGCCATCGCATTTTATTTAAAATGAGAAATTTTAAAAATATAAACAATATTTTATACTATGTTCTCGCAGTGAGCCAATTAAATCAAGTTTTTCGATTATTAAGACTATCAGGTCTGAAACGCGATCAGTTTAATAGATAATATTTATACATTTATTTAATTTATTAAATTTTCAAGGCTTCGTGCTAACATATGTACACTTTTATTATAAAATAATAATAAAAGTTTCGAAGCCCACAAACCGTCGGGGTCCCTGGCTTCAGCCCCCATTTAATCCACCATAGATGCAAGTGGTTGTTCATAACTTGTAGGGATAAGCGATAATGTGTAAGTACTTCTAGGGATTTTTCGATCAATTGTATGTACTGCTAGGGATTTTCAATATTTTGTAAATACGTCTTGTGATACGAGATAAAATTTACGTATTTCTGGGAACTGTTTACTTAGATTCTATAACTCAATGACAGTAAGATCTTTTTTACGTGGTGAGATTAGGAGCAATCAATATTGAATTTCGTTCATCATAGTTTTAAGAAGGTCATAACCTGCTCTCGGAAAGTGACTTTTCAAAATTTGAAATGTTCAAGTTTACTGATGCGTGAAGCTAAAGTGGCTTAAGTTTTGGTGGCGTTATTTCAAAGAGTGGACCACAGGATACTTCTCCGGCACTCCGGGGCCGGTCATAATGAAAATGTTTGAGAATCACATTTTTTAGTGTTATTATAAGAAGATGAGTGTTGATGGAATGTCACAAATATAATAACATTTAAATGTGTATGACTGAATTAACACATACTTTAATGCCCGGACTGCAAATCTAGATGGTCACTCACTTGTCATAACATATTTGATAACGCTAAAACAATGCCTAAAATTTAGATATACGCATAAACAAACTGTGACCTTTGAGCCTAAGGTGTAAAGATTGACGAAATTACCAGGAGCGTCCTAAGAGTTCGTGTCACCCCGTGCAATATCTCAAGGTGTTACGCCAAAAGACTTAACCCCATAGACCACCGACTATGCCCGTGCCAAATAACTTTTGCTTACACCATTGTACGTTAGGTGTCAGCCTTTGAAATGGTGTCACTCGGGGCAGTCCACACAACCAGCAACCCCAAGTGACGCTTCTGGAAATGAGTAACACAGATGTTACCTCATACATGGCTTCCTACCATCAATGAAATAATGGTATTTTGTATCAGCCAGGTAACAAACATGACCACAGGAAGACTTTGAACATTTGACTGACCATGAACGTCCAGGTGTGGACAATTTTCTGCTGGCTATTTGGTCAGTATCAGCACGTTTCGTGCAATTTACTATATTCAATAGGTTTAATAAGTTCGATACGCCATTATCGGGTTCATGCTGTGTTAATGAAGTGTTATGTTGATGTCAACAGTGTCAAAATCTGATTTCCTTCACAGGGGGCCCTCAAGTATTGAGCCAATGCTTAACACATGAGAGCAGAATTCTTGGTGTCTCTAAGGCAAGGGACTTCTCTCATCCTTACATGGCGTCATATCAAATCTACAACAATGGAAACTGGAGACATTTATGTAATGCTGTGCTCATAGCCCCTAACAAGGTCAGTTCTTGGTGAAGGTGAGAGCCCCTGACAAGGTCAGTTGTTTGTAAGTGTGATAGCCCCTGACAAGGTCTATTGTTTGTGGGGGTGATAGCCCCCGAAAAGGCCAGTTGTTGATGAAAGTGATAGCCCTTGACAAGGTCAATTGTTTGTGGGGGTTATAGCCCCCGAAAAGGCCAGTTGTTGATGAAAGTGATAGCCCCTGACAAGGTCAGTTGTTTGTGGAGGTGATAGCCCCTGAAATGGCCAGTTGTTGATGAAAGTGATAGCCCTTGACAAGGTCAGTTGTTTGTGGAGGTGATAGCCCCCGAAAAAGCCCGTTATTGATGAAAGTGATAGCCCTTGACAAGGTCAGTTGTTTGTGGAGGTGATAGCCTACATTAAAAACTTTAAAACTCAAACACGCAGTCTAAAATTGCAAAATAAATTTGGACATGCAAAATGGAGCATTAATACAACAAAACCATGGCTTTTACTTACAATGAAATTAAATCATTTTTTAAGTTTAAACATTAACAAAGCTGATCTTTTATGGACTTCTTTTGAGAATCACTGATGTTCTTGTCTTGAACCAGTAACCAAAAAAAAAATATTTTAACTCTGCCACAGCTGGTCACTGCTGCCCACTGTCTGGTCAGAAACTTTACAACAACACGTATCAAGATAGGAGCCATGGACTTAGAGAATGATGGACCAAAGAACAAGTACAGCCAGACTAGAGTTGTTGCCAGGAATGTCCTTCACCCGACATTCAAACACCCGAAGGAAAGACACGACATTGGTGTTATCTATCTCAATACACCCGTTGAATTCAATGTAAATGTTCAAGTAGGTCATGTTTACTCCTGGACGTAAGATTTTAACATCATGCACAATAATTTGGTCATTTCTAAAAACAAGAAAAATATATGTGTTCTTCTAAAAGGAGAAATCAATACAGATATTTATGTAAAGTCACTAGATATCTTTTTATTTGTTGTTTTATATTGTGATCACCAATTTCAATTCTCATCACATTATTCATAAGCTTTGAAAGACTTCTGTATCCTTCGGTGGCTTATTAGCCTTGTGTGTCTTTAAGTGGCTTATAAGCCTTGAATGTCCTTTTTTGCCTTATAAGACTTGAATGTCCTTTGGTGTCTTATAAGAATTGAATGTCCTTTGGTGGCTTATAAGACTTGAATGACCTTTGGTGGCTTATAAGCCTTAAATGTCCTTTGGTGGCTTATAAGCCTTAAATATCCTTTGGTGGCTTATAAGCCTTAAATATCCTTTGGTGGCTTATAAGCCTTTAATATCCTTTGGTGGCTTATAAGCCTTAAATATCCTTTGGTGGCTTATAAGCCTTGAATGTCCTTTGGTGGCTTATAAGCCTTAAATGTCCTTTGGTGGCTTATAAGCCTTAAATGTCCTTTGGTGGCTTATAAGCCTTAAATGTCATTTGGTGGCTTATAAGCCTTAAATGTCCTTTGGTGGCTTATAAGACTTCAATGTCCTTTGGTTGCTTATAAGCCTTAAATATCTTTTGGTGGCTTATAAGACTTGAATGTCCTTTGGTGGCTTATAAGACTTGAATGTCCTTTGGTGGCTTATTAGCCTTGTGTGTCTTTCAGTGGCTTATAAGCCTTGAATATCCTTTGGTGGCTTATAAGCCTGAATTGTCCTTAGGTAGCCTATAAGCCCTTATTATTGTCCAAAAGATTGGTCAGCTTGTTGTACAATATATGTCTTGGATGCTAAGAGAAAAAAAATGAGTTTCAGCCTGTCGTTAGGAAGTTTTAGTTTGTTGTCTATTTTCCTCACAGACTGCTACACCACTATGAATAAAAAGTTGACAAAGGGCTCGGTCGATGGCTTCATTCTCCAAGAAGTCATGTCCCAATGATGAAGTTCTTCAGTGCGATCTTCAGCGCTATCGGCATTAAGTTTCCGTGAATCACCGTATAGAATATACTCTTGTGGGAACAATGGTGCTGCGTGCGCATGGGATGCCACGCCGAGTAAAGTTGACACTTAATGAGATTTGTGAAAATGATGTGGGAGTCCTGTCTTGAGGAGTATTTTGCTGTCTGAACAATTTTCCTGCAATTCATTTTGAGGATTTTCCTAAGGTATTTGGTGTAAAAGTGCTAAAAAAAACTCCTCTCATGGCATAGGTTAAAGTCAAGTTTTGCCTTCGTTCAGTAAAGTTTGGGAACACTGCAGCTCTGTATACTTTTGATTTAGATTGGATGCTAACTGTCCTTCTGTTATAGACACTGCTCCAAGCATGTTCACATTGTCATCATTGACGTCACTCTGAGACAGTGAACTGCAAAGGTTGGGATATCGGCTCACTGAGTCGAGTTTATTGTCATTGATGATTACTTTAGGCTCAGAGTTGGGTTTTCATGGGCACGCTTGAACAGATCATCTGTCGGATGGTGAGTCCAAAGTCAGAGCACGCTCTGTAAAATGTAATCATGCTTATTTGCAGGTGTGCCACTGACCAATCGCTGAGGACACAGTCGCCGGTGAATAGAAGACCCTGAAAAAAGTCTCTCACTTTGTTTTGTATTTCCTAAGATTAAACAAGTGACAGTCAGTGCGATAACTAATGCCCAGTCCATGATTGCTCCATGGGGTCACGGTGGTCGAGTGGCAAGCGCGCTCGACTGGCGCTCCGATGGTCACGGGTTCGAATCCATGGGAAGCCAGGGACTCGTTCCCCGAACTCCACCCAGCTCCAAGTGAATGAAAAGCAGCGGGGTAATGCGTGGAACCCTCAGCCGTGGCATGTGACCGCTGCATCACTTGCTAAACACAACTGCTGCCTTGCAGATGGTCTTGGCTGACCAAAGGCTATGGAAGCAAATCAACAAAATACAGCAGGCTGAAGTCGGAGACCACGGACCAATTGCCGCAACACACGTGGTACGCAAAACTCAGTAGTCAATATTGAGAACGAAGAAGAAGATACAATGAGCTCTACAAAATTTATCACGTGTTTTCGCCTGGTTGATGTCAATAGAGAGCGTTTCATGTCATGTTTTCGCCTGGTTGATGTAAATAGAGAGCGTTTCATGTCATGTTTTCGCCTGGTTGATGTCAATAGAGAGCGTTTCATGTCATGTTTTCACCTGGTAGATGTCAATAGAGAGAGTTTCATGTCATGTTTTCACCTGGTCGATGTCAATAGTGAGAGTTTCATGTCTAGTTTCTGTCATCTTTCTTGACGCTGCCTCGTTGCAAAAATAATTTAATATTTAAAGGCCCTACATTCTTTTTTTTTTGGATTCCTCTCTGGCCTAATGTTAGTAATCGCTAGTCAAGATGTGCTGTTAGATAATTCAGTATAATTCTGGCAAGCATGTTTTCCTGAGTAATGATTTTCTACTTCAATAATCACAAAGCTGACATCTAAATTTGTATGTGTTTACTGTCTCATTTTGGTGATGAAAAATACACTTTTATAGAAATCACAGAGATATTTTTTGCATTAATATTACCCCTCTGTTGCTAAATTTTACTTTTCAACATAGCACCGAAACTAGACAATAATGCATGTCTATATTCCAAGTGTTCGTCTCTATAGGTAGCTGAGGTCGCTCTCAATGGAAGCAACTTTGAGGGTGAGACATGTGTGATAGCTGGATGGGGATTCAGTGAGTACATTCCGCAAGACTCTTTGTTTCTTCGAGAAGCGTTCTTTAAGGCCAAGTGTGCAATGTTTGACTGGGAGAGACAAATCACCAATAAAGAGATTTGAGTAATGGATGAACATAACGCTATAGAGATTTATTAAGTTTTCGAAAATTTAAAAAAAAATTAATTTAAGTTGAAATTTAATGTTTGAAAATTACTGAATGTTTAATTAAGCACATTTTATTTTTACATGTGAAAAAATGTCCTAATTTAACAAAAAAAAAAAAAACAACAACAACAACAACAAAAAACAACAACAAACAAACAAAAAAAAAAAAAGAAAAAAACATGTCTAATTATAGACGTTATTTTATGTCAAAATAATTCCATGTTAAAATGTGAACGTTTATAAATAGTTTGCTATTACCTAAAATGTTAGGCTATTTAGATAAAGTTAGATTTTATGACTTACAAAAATACGTTTGAAACTTATTGCTGTAAATTTTAAACTTTGATTTATTTGTTTAAAAGAACCTGTCTACCGACCTCAAACCTGTGATGGCCAAACTGGCGGCGATCTGATGTGTGGTTTAAGTTATCAGTATTTGGCTGGTATCTCTTCATCTGGAGGCGTTGGTTGTGCATGTAAGAGAAACACAGTCTCATTCTTGTTCTTACATTGACAATCAAAACTCGTCTCATTCTTGTTCTAACATTGACAATCAAAACTCGTCTCATTCTTGATCTTACTCTTGTGCTGCCTATCTTCGTTGATGTCTACCAGCCTCGTACTGCATATGATTTTGACTTTAATTATCGATCTTTAAAGTGTTTTTTGACAAATGAGGCTATTTGCGGATACTTTTCTTATTCTATTTCTTTTGACCGATGGTGGGGGTGGGGATGGGGTGGGGGCAAACCCACATTCTGTCCAAAAAAGTTTCGTAAAAAATCTACCAAAGGCTGTCTCATACCCTGAGATATTAATTTAATTTTGTTTTAATGACAGATTTTGTACATAAAAAATTTAGATTTAACTTTCTGCAGACAAAATACAAACAAAATAACATTGCATTTTTAAAAAATCCCTTAGATTAACTTCACCGTCTTCTCCTCGTTAGTCCGTCCGTACGGGATGGTGGAAAAACAAAAGTCAAAAGTGACCAACTTTCCGTCATGCTGTCCAGTTAAAATTTTGCACAAAGACTGACCCATGTCACCTAACACATAGACTGACCCATGTCACCTAACACATAGACTGACCCATGTCACCTAACACATACACTGACCCATGTCACCTAACACATAGACTGACCCATGTCATCTAACACATAGACTGACCCATGTCACCTAACACATAGACTGACCCATGTCACCTAACACATAGACTGACCAATGTCACCTAACACATAGACTGACTCATGTCACCTAACACATAGACTGACCCATGTCACCTAACACATAGACAAACCCATGTCACCTAACACATAGACTGACTCATATCACCTAACAATGAATTGCATTAAAATTTCAAATTGATCGAATGTGCCGTACTAAAATTAATGCACTTTTAGTTTCTCTTTTTATAAATGTATGGTAGTCTGTTGTTGTTGACATTCACGTGTTTGCTGGAGTTCACACAAGCCATGGGTGACCACGCCCCCCACCACCACCAGTCTCATTTTTACACCAAGAGAGATCAGTCACGTTAAGTCTGTAAAGGTTTGAAAATAATCGATATTTTTAGTTCTGTTTCTTATATAACGGATTTATAGTCAAAAACTTTGTTTTTACGTTTTTTTAAAAATAGTAAATATTAATATAACTGAATACTTTCGGTATGTGACATATACGTTCACTTGTTCCTATAGGCTACCAGCCAAGTATCTACACGCGTGTCTCCGGGTACATGTATTGGATTAACTTCGTCTAACACTGGACACAAGAATTACATGACAAATAACTTCTAAATTTAGATTTTTCTGGTATTAAGGCGTGTATGGTATTGAAGATAAAAACAAAATATTTGCCAGTTAATTTTATTGTTTAATTTTTTTTCTCTTCAAATTGTCTTAATTAAATGAGTGAATGTATCACAAAATTCTGTGACTCTTTTTTTTTTTTTTTGGTTGTATGAATAAATCAGGACCGAATCAAATTCCAAACTTCTAAAAGGGCTCTGTTCGTCTAAGCGGTCCGTCTGAGAGTCTCTTGACTAAAAGTAGACCGAAAGAAGTTTCTTTGCGTTTAATGATTTGAATCAGATGACTCAAGAAGTATGGTTCTATCGGAATGTGGTTTTAATTAACAGATGTCATATGAATAATAGTGCATTTTTATTTTTAAAAAAACACAAAGAAAAAAAAGTAATTAAGACTGTAATTGGGCGTAAAGTTTGTTTATAATGAGTGTTAAATTGAATAGCCATGATGTTAACAATTGCAGCCTTTGTTTAAATAATAACACTACCAGTGGAAATTGTTGTAAAGTAAATAAATATGGACTTGGTAATTTTGTTAAAAAAATAACCAAACAACAAATAGAAGAAAAAAAACCATGTGCGTGGATAATAATTTTTTTCACGGGCTGCCTATAGTTAGTTTTCATACGAAGTCTACCAAGATTAATTATAGTTTCTTTGTCTATCTAGAAGTTTTATTACATTTTTGTCTATCTGGATGTGTTATATCATGTTTGAATATCTGGATGTGTTATAAAATGTTTGACTATCTGAATGTATTATAACATGTTAGTATATCTGGATGTATTATAACATGTTTGTCTATCTGGATGTATTATAACCAGTTTGTCTATCTGGATGTATTATAACCTGTTTGTCTATCTGGTTGTATTATAACAACTTTGTCTATCTGAATGTATTATAAGAACTTTGTCTATCTAAATGTATTATAAAAACTTTGTCTATCTGGATGTATTATAGGCTGAAGCAAAGTATGTCGACCGTGACGTCACGACGCTACCGGTTGCTGGAAAAGAGAGTTTTATAAATTCTAAAAGGATTTTAAGAAATGGAAGGTTTTAGGGTTTGGGTTAGGTATAGCTTTAGAATTTTCCAAAAATTGAGGTATAGCTATATAATTTTTATTTTAAAGCTTTTTAAGAACGTGCTATAACAACAAAGAAGGCCTCCATGACCGTGACGTCACGGTCGACATACTTCGCTTTTACCGTATTATAAGCTGTTGGTCTATATATTGGTATTCTCATCATTTCAACTAAACTGACAGAAAGCCTTAGGTATGCATATGACGGACTGGATATCGCACTGATGGTCGCTTGATCAATCTCAGTAAGCTAAAAAGCAAAACCAAAAGTAAGTTAGACATAATCCTCAGTGTTTTCATTTGCTGTCAAGTTCCCTGCCCAGAAGCAAATAATTTGCAATCCATTAGGGGATACATTATCCAGTGTGTGCTAAAAACTATGGACTTACCACGAGCACAAATAAGACAATTGCTGTATTACCCGACCCCAGGCATGACCTAATAACATCAATGGCTAAAAAATATCAAATCTGTGATCCACTTGACTAACATTGGCAGCACATTGTATCACAGTGCCAAGATTGATTATGAGTCTAACTCTCGTATCTCGAAAACTAGTGAAACATTTGACAATATCTTGGACACTAAGGGAACCACAATCCCCCCCCCACCCCAAAAAAAATAAAAAAATAAGAAAGGTCCCTAAAAGGATACAGAGATCTTGTGCTCACTAGTCTAGTGTATGTTTATGAAACATGAATGCTGTACTAAAGCCACGAAGGGTTTCAGAATAACGTTGACAACAAAAAAAAAAAAAAAACAAAAACGAACAAAAAAAAACAAAAACAAAAAAAAACAACAAAAAAAAAACAACTGAGAAATAAACTCAACACGAACCATGCGGGGAGAAGTTTCTGACACCAAAGTACCTGGGGAACAAATCCCAAAATAATTTACACCAGCCTGAGGCAGACCCAACTATAATTGGTGGTCCACGTCATTCACAAGCAGGACACCGAGTTCTGAAGACGACGCAACCAATGGGCCGAGAGCTCACGGAGTTCGAAGAAAGTTATACAAAGAAAAATTTACGAACACATTGAATGATAACGACAGTGGGGCTGCCATTTCTTGGGAGGGCAGAAGCTTGAAACAGAATCTACTGACGCCCTATGATACGGAACAGCGAACCAATTTGTGAATGAAACAGGCAACAGGTCTCAAAGTACATTATATTATAGTTCACTATATACAAAATTATTATTGGGACACAATCTACATTAACTATCATATTGTGCATAGACTTCTAGAACTAAACAATACTCATTATGTTAAAATAAAATTTTTAGAGCATTTTATAACGAAACTTCAGCGAGGTTGAAAAGAAATAAATAATGGAATATAGATCTAAATTGTTGGACTTATTTTTTGCGATATTTTTCAAATTTATATTTGGACATTCGAAAATCATTCCACAGATGAATGCTTTGATATAGACTTTCTAGGACATACAAATGATTCGAATTTCCCGACTGCATAAATTAAAGTGAATTAAAATTGGTGTTGCTTATGTGAAAATTTTAATTATTGTATCGTGAAAGAGAAACACTGGAAAATAAACATGTGAATAGGATTCATTCTGTCTCGAGAAATAAAATGACGTTTCAACGAATAATTTTGTGGTCTGTTAAATCCCCTAGATAAATTACATTTAAACAACTCAGTACGTCACATAAATATTTTACAACATTTATATAAACAACAATCTAAAAAACATTTAAAACTCTAAAAAAATATGCAAGACTAGACCAAAAAAAAACTAAATGGATAAGCGTAGGACGCAATGATCTTCTACATAAAAGGAGCGTCCTTAAGAGATACCATAACAAGCCCAATTTAAAAGATAGGTCATATTTAAAAAACAACAACAAACAACTACACATTCTAATTGATTTATTAATGAGAAATATTCAAAACTGACACAAAGAACACGTTTGGTTAAATCTATGAAACATTGAAACACAAGAGGATGAAGTAACGAAGAGTACATTAGTAATATTACATTAAACAATTAATTACAACGTGCAACTACAACACACACAAAGATAACAACACAAACTTAATACAACCCACAGATAGACATACGGCTGAAAACACCTATCTTATTCCGTATTTAATAAAAAAAACAACAACCAGCAAATTCTCGTTCTTCGGGCGTGTATTGAGTTGCCTGATGAAATCATGATAAGCAACACTTTATAAACATTCAAAACCAATTGAAAAATGCACGATTATACATTAACCAAATCTAAGCGTAGGACGCGATAATCTTCTGAATACATTGAGTGTCTGTAACAGATACGATTGTTTGAAGTGACCAAGTAAGAAAGATACAGCACAATTTCAATTAAATGATTCAAGTTACAACTAATGGTAGGAGAATTTCGAACAAATTTTAATGTAATTGCTTACTTCCTTTTAAATATTTCTTTTCCCCTTAAATGGGGATATGACACCCAAAAAAGGAAACAGCCAGAATATCAATACATTTAAATTTTTAGATGTTTATTTTGTTCCATACAGCTAATTAGTGACACAAAAAAATATTTTGACAATAACAAGAGCACAGGGGACAAAAAAGGACAAAAAGGGGAAAAAAATTCAACATTAAAAAAAGTTTCTGTTTAATAGCCAATAAACAGAATGGGTAGAATTTTTATCAGCAGAACTATATTTATTTATATTTGTGGTTTTTAGAACTAACAAATCTCGATTAGATTTTAAAATATAAAATTTTCAGTAACCATTTTTAAAAAATATGAAAAATGTTAAGAGTTGGGTCATAAAACTCTTTTTTAAATTGACAATATTAAAGATAATCAAAAATGCAACTCCATATTGTTACAATATGAAACAAATTGATTAAGTATGTATTGAGATAAATCAAAAAGCGTGGAACAAAAATTATGAAAAAGTGATTTTGAGCAAAACTACTTTTAAAGTTAGTACAACGAAACAAACACACTTGCGTGCAAGATATAAAGAGTAACATGTTGCGAATATAGGTTAGCTTTCAAACTTACCAGAAACGTTTTAACAAATAAAATTTATCTTTTCAAAAGTGTGTCATTAAATCAAAGTGGACAAATGGTATCGCCATATTGCTTATTTGCAACATCTACTAAGCAAAAAGCATGAGTGGTTTTTGAGATTGTAACAGTAGATGACTGTGAAATGGTGCCAAAAAATTGCTACGAATTGGTGTCCGGTTATGGGCTATGATACGTTGACAGGCATTTGAGCTGAAGTTGTGCCAGGTGATGTTCATCTTGATAAATTATTTAAAAAATTTTTTTTACTATAGAATTTATTTGAAAAATATCATGTAGTAAAAGTTAGGAAATATCTGACAATTTTCTACTATGACCTTGCGTAACGAGGAAATGGGGCATTGCGGGTTCGATGTTGGCTAGCGCCAACATTTTTTTTTACTATAGAATTTATTTGAAAAATATCATGTAGTAAAAGTTAGGAAATATCTGACAATTTTCTACTATGACCTTGCGTAACTAGGAAATGGGGCATTGCGGGATCGATGTTGGCTAGCGCCGAGAGGTCACGTAGAAATTGATTGGTCTTTGCGTCACGAACTAAAGGTAAACTACTCGGTCTTTTCCGGGTTTTTTTTTTCATTCACCAACATTTATTATTTTATTTCTTGTATTAATGAGGTAGTCTATATAGGACTGTATAGACACATGTACTCCTATAAAAATATTTTCAAATGCTACCAAACACTATGTAGCAACGAAAAGTTTGATATAAGTTGCTTTGGCTTGAAAAACGATAATATAAACTGAAAAAAAACCAATTAAAGTTATCAAACCTCAAGCAGTGACGTCGCAAAATAATTTGTATACAACTTTGCAAACATAAAATTGCACATTCTTTGATGGGAACATGTTTTATAATTGTTTAGATAGTCAATTTTGAAAAAAAAAAAACTCAAATTATATTGTATTTCAGTTAATTCGTCAAAATACTGTCATATCTATCCCCATAAAAATAAATTTTTACTGCTATTATCTTTAAAAACAATATTTATTTACCTATTTTCTAGATTTTAAAATGAATATCATCGATTAAAAACAATTAAGTAAACGGAAAAAATGAAGGCGCCCATTTGACTATTTTATATTCTGTTCTTAAGTTCCAAATCTAACATTTCCTAAACTGAGTGCTTGACGGTGTCGTTCTGATAAATTTTTTCCTTTTATCTAAGTCTCCATGTCATTAGTATGGCCTAATTAAAAGTATTGAACACAGAGTAGCACATACAACGAGAACTTAACATCAGGGAATCTCAAACTATTGAGGTTGAAAAAGTCCCATTTTGAGAGCGTCATGGCCCAAGGAGCAAGTGAAGCTGCGTTCTGAAGCTTCTTTTAGCTGTAGCATGTGAGGGGATTGTGTGGTTGGCACAATGAACTTAACAATTGATGTTTCTCATAAAATATCAAATTTACAAAATGCAATATCGTTAATGTTTAGACATTTTCTGTATTTTGTTATACACAGTGTAAAAGGGCTATTAGTTTTTGTTTATACTAAAATTAAATTCTAAATTGAATATGTTTTTCTAATATCTAATATCTTAGCTATACAGACGCTCCTTCTATGCAGAAGATAATTGCGTCCACAGACCATGACAGATAATATGTTGGCAAGTGATGCAGCGGTCACGGGCCACGGCTATAGGGGTTCCACGCATTACCCCAGCCGCCTAACTATTGTCTAGTTAGGTACCCATTCGGAGCTGGGTGACTCGGGGACTCCTCAGGCCGCGAGAACAAATCATCACCTTCGTGAGGATTTGAACCCGTGACCATCGGTATGAAAGTCGAGAGCGCTACCTCTCGACCACCACGTCCCACAAATTGGTTTAATATTTTATTAACAATTTAGAACATTAGGTAGATCTATACAAAATTGATTAAAAAAATAAAATGTATAAAATAAAAATTGATGACATTACAAGACAATTATGGCGAACCTATGCCCAGCGTGCCACAGACGGCACCCAGAACATCAACAGCTGGCACACGATTAAAATATTATTTCCTCAATCAAATTTCCTCAATGAAACTTCCTCCTTTTCCCTACAAGGTGTGTCAATGTTTTTTTTTTTTTTTTTCTTTTCTTTTCAATTTTATTCCATAATATGTTTTAATATTTATGGAAGTAAGTATTTAAGTTATTGTACTGATATAGCCGAAACTTCTACTATTATTATTATTACTTCATAAATAAAGCTTCAATTTATTGTTTTCTTACACAAATAGTTTGTGTAACTTGTTTTGTCATCCCCAATGAAACAACTTTGCTGGAACTTTGTGTTGGCACTTTGATACATAAAATTAGTTTTTACTCGAATTTTAGGCACTCGGCCCCAAAGAGTTTCGCCATCACTGCTATAAGGAATTTAAATCTTAGATAATTTTGTTTAAGTTGTATTTTAAAATAATGAAAAATAAATAGTGTCTGTTTGGGATTCATAAAGTTAAGACGAGTCAGCGCAAAGCTGTAAATATTCAATTTTTATCACAAAAAATTCTAAGTTAGACAAAATTCTTTTTTTAAAAAATGAAATTTATAACATTTAAATATGAGTTTACATTCCACCAACTAGATATGTGATAAGTAGGCCGAAGATGCGAAAGTAGTAATGGCGTCAACCTAATTAAAGTTGCCCTCACAAAAACTGTAAATCTCACTGGGACAATTTCAAGAGCAAATTTTTTTTGTTAACGCATACACCTATATATTCTATGTAACCTTAATTTTGACATCGTATTGATGTTTTAGAATAGTATTGGCTCTTTCTAAAAATAGTCACTTAAAACTACAACACTTTGGATCATTGCTGTGCACAATAACATTGTTCATAACAGAGTTAAGTCCCTTTAACTAATGAATAAAAGAGTGTTAAAATGAATGTCCCAGTTGTTACATTATCTATGGGCTTTCTCAGACATTTCATCAATTTACTTTTTTTTTTTTTTTAAAAGCGACCCGCTAGCTGGCTAGAGGATGACCACAAATAACGTCAAACAGTTGACTGACCAACTGACCATGTATGTTAAAGTGTTGATGATATGCTGCTACATTTTTGGTCAGTATAGGCAAGTTATAATCAATAATATATTTATTAAAATGAAATATTACTTAAATCCATCATCTATTGATTGTTAGATATAATGTGATTGTTTTAATATTTAAATCCATGATCTATTGAATGCTAGATAGAATTTTGTGATTGATTTCATATTTAAGTTCAATTTTTTTTATGATCCTAATATCCGCCAAACTGGACTTTTAACATTTTATGAATAAAAATAAAAAATAAACAAAAATGAGTTTGAGAATCCTACCTGTTACAGACGCTACCTCTTTACAGAAGATTATTGCGTCACACGCGTATCCCTTGTTAGTGTCTGGTTTGAATTTTTATGAGAGATTTGAATGTTGATAGAGCTTTGGGTTTTCTGCTTTTATCAGGCATCCCATAGATCTACCGCTTTTTGAATTCAAAAACGAAAGAACGAGAATTTTTATGTTCTTTTTCTTTCCTATAATAATATAAAATTTTAATGTTCTATATGTTTTTAGTTTAAGGAATTTATAAAAATACGTAGACACTTCGCGCAAGCAAAAAAAAATAAAAAATTAATAATAAAATTTTCCCAGACAGTACGGGAATCGTAATGGGTGTCGTTGGTGGCTCTGACGTGAAGGAGTTCTCTCACCCTTACCAGGCGTCACTTCAAGTCTACACAAAGGGTAACTGGAAACATTTCTGTGGTGCTGTGCTCATAGCTCCTAACAAGGTCAGTTGTTTGGCTGTAGAGTTATAGCTCCAAACAAGGTCAGTTGTTTGGCTGTAGAGTTAGCGTTTTAGCTCCTAACAAGGTCAGTTGTTTGTAGAGTTAGAGCTATAGCTCCAAACAAGGTCAGTTGTTTTGCTGTAGAATTATAGCTCCTAACAAGGTCAGTTTTTTGGCTGTAGAGGTAGAGTTATAGCTCCTAACAAGGTCAATTTTTTTGCTGTAGAGTTAGAGTTATGGCTCCTAACAAGGTCTGTTCATTGGCTGTAAAGTTAGAGTTATAGCTCCTAACAAGGTCAGTTTTTTGGCTGTAGAGTTAGAGTTATAGCTCCTAACAAGGTCAGTTTTTCGGCTGTAGAGTTATAGCTCTAAACAAGGTCAGTTGTTTGGCTGTAGAGTTAGAGCTATAGCTCCAAACAAGGTCAGTTGTTTGGCTGTAGTGTTAGCGTTTTAGCTCCAAACAAGGTCAGTTGTTTGACTGTAGAGTTATAGCTATAGCTCCAAACAAGGTCAGTTGTTTTGCTGTAGAGTTATAGCTCCTAACAAGGTCAGTTTTTTTGGCTGTAGAGTTAGAGTTATAGCTCCTAACAAGGTCAGTTTTTTTGGCTGTAGAGTTAGAGTTATAGCTCCAAACAAGGTCAGTTGTTTGGCTGTAGAGTTAGAGTTATAGCTCCTAACAAGGTCAGTTTTTTTGGCTGTAGAGTTAGAGTTATAGCTCCTAACAAGGTCAGTTGTTTTGTTGTAGAGTTAGAGTTATAGCTCTTAACAAGGTCAGTTTTTTTGGCTGTAGAGTTAGAGTTATAGCTCCTAACAAGGTCAGTTTTTTTGGCTGTAGAGTTAGAGCTATAGCTCCAAACAAGGTCAGTTGTTTGGCTGTAGAGTTAGCGTTTTAGCTCCAAACAAGGTCAGTTGTTTGACTGTAGAGTTATAGCTATAGCTCCAAACAAGGTCAGTTGTTTTGCTGTAGAGTTATAGCTCCTAACAAGGTCAATTTTTTGGCTGTAGAGTTAGAGTTATGGCTCCTAACAAGGTCTGATCTTTGGCTGTAAAGTTAGAGTTGTAGCTCCTAACAAGGTCAGTTTTTTTGGCTGTAGAGTTAGAGTTATAGCTCCTAACAAGGTTAGTTTTTTTAGCTGTAGAGTTAGAGTTATAGCTCCTAACAAGGTCAGTTGTTTGGCTGTAGAGTTAGAGTTATAGCTCCTAAGAAGGTCAGTTTTTTTGGCTGTAGAGTTAGAGTTATAGCTCCTAACAAGGTCAGTTGTTTTGTTGTAGAGTTAGAGTTATAGCTCCTAACAAGGTCAGTTGTTTTGTTGTAGAGTTCTAGATTGATCATAGACTTCATGTTAGAATATTTCTTACTTAATCTTATTTCTTTTAATTTACACTCTACTTGCTACTCGCTAATTGCTACTTGCTACTACTCAAATGTTTTAGTTATTAGCTGCTATAGATATTTCACGTAACCTCATTTTCAGTTGGCATTCAGCAATTTCCTCACATTCTTTAATTCATCCATATCAAGTACATACACACATAATTATACTAAGTTGGCACGATATTCATAATAAACTAAAAACAATCCAGTATTTTAAAGCTGCATACAATGATAAGCTAATAGGAAAGTCTTTGTTAAAAATCAGATACACTAAATAACTACACGCATTATAAATTTGGACAATGAATTTTTACAAGACGCTACTGGGAATTGTAAGAAAGTAAATCACTGAACATTTTAAAAGTGAACTGAAAGCAGTTTTGACAATTAAAAATGTCACTTTGTTTAGTGCAGACCAAATGGTCAAACTCGTTCTCTCTGGTTGCGTGCAAATATAGAAATCACAGGTATGGCTGAGGGCTAATACCCAAATCACAAGTATGGTTGCGAGAAAAAACCCAAATCACACGTATGGCTGAGGGCAAAAAGTTAAATCACACTTATGGCTGCGGGACAAAACTTAAATCACACATATGCATTGCGGGCAAAAACCCAAATGACACGTATGGCTATTGGCTAAAACCGAAATCACACGTATGGCTGTGGGCTAAAACCCAAATTCACACATATGGCTCGGGCTAAAACCCAAATCGAACGTATGGCTCAGGGCTAAAACCCAAATTCACACATATGGCTCGGGCTAAAACCCAAATCGAACGTATGGCTCAGGGCTAAAACCCGAATCACACATATGGCTCGTTCAAAACTCATTTCACACGTATGATTGCGGGTTCAACAGGAAATAAGTGCAAAAATATTTGTTAAACGAAATAAATCCGAGAGATGATATGATCTGTTAAGACTTAAAACTTGAAACCAAGACATTGAGCTGGGATAAAAGGAAGAATTAATAATGTTAAATAACAGAACACGTGTGACCATTACACCTGTAGCATCTAAGAGCCATGTTAAAATAAAAATTTAAAACAAATATTGATAGCTGCATTCAAACAATTTGTGGAGCAATCCATCATGGAATGTAAAGTGATTTTGAGATTTAAAAAAAAATAAAATTACCTTTTTTTCAATTAAAAATTTAATGATAAAAAAAGTTGATATATTTTTAACAAAAGATGAAGAAATATTTTTGTTACTCTTATAATTTATAAATATTTTAATATACAGTGGCCCCCCGCTTAACGAACATATCAAGCTAAGGGACACGGTGGTCCAGTGGCAACCCGCTCAACGAACATATCACACTAAGGGACATGGTGGTATAATGGCACCCAGCTGAACGAACATCTCACGCTAAGGGACACGATGGTCCAGTGTCACCCCGCTTAACGAACAGATGAAGGATGTGATGATCAAAACTGTCAGAGCTGATCGATACGTCCTGAACGATAATCTCAAATAACCTCATTCTTGATGAGAAACATATTTTTAAAACTATTTTAACCCTTCTACAGCTGGTCACTGCTGGTCACTGCCTGTACTCAAACCGCGCAGCACGCATCAAGATAGGAGCCCTAAACATAGAGACTGATGGCCCCAATACAAAGTACGTAGAGACGAGAGACGTTGCCAGGAAGATTTTTCACCCGAGGTACCAACAACTTGGGGAAAGAAACGACATTGGTGTTATCTATATCAATTCACCCGTGGTACTCAACGAAAATGTTAAGGTAGGAAATTGTATACACCTGTTGTACTCAACGATAATGTTAAGGTAGGACATTTTATACACCCATTGTACTCAACAAAATGTTAAGGTAGGAGGACATGGTATACACCTGTTGTACTCAAAGAAAATGTTAAGGTAGGACATTGTTTACACCCGTTGTACTTAACGAAAATGTTAAGTTATGACATTTTATAACCCCATTGTACTTAACGAAAATGTTAAGGCAGGACATTGTATACACCTGTTGTACTCAACGAAAATGTGAAAGTAAGATATTGTTAGATCTGCTGATAAGAGTTGACATCATGCCCATTTATTGGGCCCCTCATTAAAAATAAAATAATAAATTTTGTATACAAATGAAAGCTCTTTAGAGATATTTATGTCACACTGTTAATGACATCGACATGAGTGAGATAGAACAGACATCTGTATGTGTTAGTCATGTCAAACTGTTATGATAATGACATTTAAAAAACAGAAAATACATAATTAAGTGATAACTGTTTACCTTTTTATAATAGCTACACTTGTATTGGCTTTAGTCATCTGGATGTGTATAGCTACACATATGTTGGCTTTAGTCAGCTGGATGTCTATAGCTACACTTGTATTGGATTTAGTCATCTGGATGTGTATATCTACACTTGTTTTGGCTTTAGTCATCTGGATGTGTATAGCTACACTTGTGTTGGCTTTAGTCATTTGGATGTGTATAGCTACACTTGTGTTGGCTTTAGTCATCTGGATGTGTATAGCTACACTTGTCTTGACTATAGTCATCTAGATGTGTATAGCTACCTTTGTGTTGACTATAGTCATCTGGATGTCTATAGCTACACTTGTATTGGCTTTAGTCATCTGGATGTGTATAGCTACACTTGTGTTGACTATAGTCATCTGGATGTGTATAGCTACACTTGTGTCGACTATAGTCATCTGGATGTGTATAGCTACACTTGTGTCGACTATAGTCATCTGGATGTGTTGTCTGTGTCAGACTGTTGCTCCATTATTATTTCACTCAAAACGCAAAGACGCAAAATTATTGTATGTCCACAGTTAAACAGTTTTCAATATCGTCTCTATAGATAACCGATATAGCTCCCAAGGGAAGCAATTTTATGGATCAGCAATGTGTGATAGTTGGATGGGGAATTAGTGAGGAGTTTGTTCGTGAAGTCTCTTCAAATCTGCGAGAAGCTTTCCTTAAGGTCATATCCACAGCAAAGTGTGCCACGTTTAATAAGGATATACCAATCACCAATAATGAGATTTGTGTGTTTGATGACAAAAGCGGTAAATTAAATATCTGTTATATTTAATATTTTAAAATGAATTAGCTTTAAGGGAGAGTGTCAGTAGCTAGTAAAGTTAATTTCGTCTAACATTTGAAAATAAGTGGATCTATTGCCTAATTGTACATGTATTTTTAAATGTAAGGTAATTAAGTTTCAGAATATGACACTTTTTAAATTCTAAATTGTCACAAAAATTTGATAGTTCTAAAAGACCTACTCTTAATGATATTAATAAAAGTTTTAAAAACATGGTTGAAAATGAGATCTTGATCTATTTGAAAAGATCCTGAATACCGAGCAAGATCCTGCAGAGGTGATGGTGGCAGTGCCTTAATGTGTGATATAAACTTCCGCTATTTAGCTGGTGTCGCTTCTGGGGGAGGAATGGGATGCACAGGTGAGCAAAATAATTTTATCTACCTGTAAGAAATGAAGATCACATAGAGAAAATTGAATTATTTGTGATTTAATTTTTTTTGTAAGGGTGACTCCTATGTATGTGATGTTCTCCCATCAGAGTCATTATAAAAAAATAAAAATTTATCTGTGGTAAAATCCCAATGACTTTTGGGATTTCACCGCAGCTAAGTTTTTACATTTTATTTATTTTGTATATTCCTTTTATTTGTGTATTGTATGTTCGTTTAAAAAGGCTATTTACCGAAACGTTCGCTGTTTGGTTACGTCCTGTCAGGCTAACCCATACCTTGTTCACGTCTTTTCCATTTACGTTGGTATACTTTTGTTTGTTTCCTTGCTGCTGCCTACAGGAGTCATGTCCAATGCGAAAGACCTTTAGAGCGATTTTGAGCATATCCTCATAGAATATTAGTAAACTTAGTGGGCTCTTTGCCCTTCAGTAAGATCACCATAGAAGATACTCTTTTGGGGTCGATGGTTCCGCACACGTACTACCTGCCCCGCCCTGTACAAGGCTAGTGAGGATACTGGGTAATCCTGCGGTGCCTAATAATTCGGCGTCTGGAATTTTTCTGCCATTTTATGTTGAGAATTTTTGCTTACGCTTATGGTGTGAAAATAGTTCAGCAACATCGCATGACGATTCTATAAATTCCGTGTTTCGCATAATAAAGTGGGGAAAACTAGAGCTCTTTTTATCTTTAGTTAAGTTGTAATTCATTAATATATTTGTTTTTGTTTTTATTTTTTACTAGTCCGGCGTGTTGCCTGTAAATGTTTGTTATTTCTCTTCCTCGTCCTCAGCCTGAAGCATATTTTAATCGTGATAACTAAAGTTGTTTAAAATTGCTACTTTTTTAACTTTCACCTTTTACTGACCTTTTTAATACTTGAAAACTGGTAAATGCAAGATTGAACTCTCCGAGAACTAACCAAAATTACAAATATTCTGAATTATGTTTGAAGTAGTAGAAATTAGAGAGATGCTATGTTTGACGGTTTCCCTCTTGTTCCCACAGGTACCAAACCAAGCATCTACACGCGTGTCTCCGAGTACATCGATTGGATTAACTCGGTTTAACACTGGATGCAGATGAATGGAACACACGACGTCTAGATTTAGATTGTTTATATTAGATTGTTTATATGTGTCGTCTATTTAAATTAAAAATGAGAAAAAAAATTCCATTATTTTAAAATGTACCAGCGGTGGTCGAGTGGTAGCGCTCTCGACTGTCGTACCGATGTTCACGAGTTCGAATCCACGCGTAAGCGAGGATTTGTCCCCGGGGCCTGAGGAGTTCCCGAGTCACCCAGCTCTGAATGGGTACCTAACTAGACAATAGTAAGGCGGCTGGGGTAATGCATGGAAACGAAACGAGGTGTAGGACTGCAATCAGGCTTATAAAAAATTAAATGGAAAAGACGTAAACAAGGTAAGGGTTAGCCTGACCGGACGTAATAAAACGCTTTTTTATTACTTCCGGTCAGGCTAACGCTTACCTTGTTTACGTCTTTTCCATTTAATTAATGCGTGTGACCTCTATAGCCGAGGCCTGTAACCGCTGCATCACTTGCCAACAGATCATCTCTCAAGGTCATCTTCTACATAGAAAGAGCGTCTGTATATCTAAGATAAGAAGACCCGAAAAAGAAAAGTTCAAGGAAGCCAATCAGTAGTAATATTCAAAACAAGTTTTGAAAGCACATTCACGGAGATGTATTGAAAACTTCACAATGTTTCAGGGTGATTAGATAATTAAAATAATAATTAAAAGCCTTACATTAAAGCCGAAATGAAGCTGGCGTTAGTGATAAATTAGTAATTATTTAAAAATAAAATATTGAAATTTTACTCAAAACTTATGAAAGTCACATTGCGATGGGCCGAATGTAATAATATTTACAAACCTTATTTATATCAGAAAGTCATGAAATAACAAGGGCCCACGCATTCACCCAACCCAAACGTTATCAGGTTGAACGTTGTAGATCACAATAAATATTTCCGTTAATATTAGTAAAGATATATATTGTAAAGTCAAATTGAGAATGAGGTTAGATTTAAAAAAAAGAAAGATTTTTAGCTTCTGGCCTAAAATTAATTGAAATTATAAGTTCAATGTCTTTGAGATCCTTATTTTTGGCATGAAAGTTTGTACCAAGTTTGGTCAACATGTATCTATTTATTTGTTGGCCTTCAGCCATCAGTGAGTGGTAATTTCTTCCATAATCCAAAATCCTTCCTGAGTGTACTTAACAACTTTCCCCAATTTCATGGCGATTGAATTTACTAAATAATATGTATTTGCTATTAAAACAAATTAATTTAAAACAAAAATCGGATTGCCCGGTAAAATCGGTGCTATTTTGTAAAGTTTCAAACACTGCAGATTTCAACATTTCAACCTTTCTTCTTCTTCTTCTTCGTTCTCAATATTGAATATTGAGTTTTGCGTGCCACGAATTTTGCGCCAATTGGCCCCTGGTCTCCGACTTCACCCTGCTATATTTTCTGGATTTGCTTCCATAATCTTTGGTCAGCCAAGACCATCTGCGAGGCTGCAGTTATTTTTCGGCAACCTATTTAAACCTTTGAATTAGGCTCTTTTCCGAAACGTTCGCCGTTTAATTACGTCCTGTCAGGCTTACCTTTACTTTTTTTTATACGTCTTTGCCATTTAAAATTCAACATTGATCATGACAAAAGATAATTTTTAATATTTTTAAAGCTCGTGTAAAAGGAAATGGGAAATAAAGTCTTGAAAGTTAAGACGAAACTTCCACACCAAGGGCTCCTAAAAATAGTTAAGAGTTCCTAGTCCTATAATATTGTGCTATATACCACCAATTTTTAATGTATCAACTGTTGTCCAGTTCTATCCATTAGCCCAGTAGCCAATGTTTAAAATACCTAAATAAAGTTCGTAGAACAAATTTAAAAAATCTTCCTGTCGACCAGGATAAAGATCTCGTGTTTTGATCTTGTGTTGTGTCTCAGTTTATAGAAGGGAACAACAGACGTTTCTATTGGAGAATGCTGTCGAAATGTCAAAAGGTCAGTTATGGTCTTACCAACAGGTGCATGCGTCAACTAAAAGTTATCAAAGTGAGATTATTCTGCGGATCCGCAATCAGTGAGAAAGCGGATCTCAAAACATGGGAATGACTGGTACAGAAATAGACTTTTTGTACCGATGGCGAGTCAATATTGAAGCATGCCTTGGAAAATATATCCATGTCCACATTTGTTTATGAGACCACGATTACAGAAAAAAAGTAAGGAAAAAAGTTTTAGCACGGTGTCTAGCTTTTTACCACGTTTATATTAGTTTGCCGTCTTGTCTGGATTTCCGGGGCAAAAATTGAATTCCTTATTTGAACCACTTCTGATCATCCAATTTTGATGAAATTTTGCATGCATACTTGATTCACATGACAATTTAATATTTCATTAATTATAGTACTCAATTCTACTTAATTAATTAATTAAATACTAATCAAAATGCCTATTATTTCTTGTGTGTGAGGGAGACAACCAAGGAAATACAACAACAAAGGGAAGTTTTTCTTAATTTGCTTTCTTGTCTGGATGTCTTTCTTGTCTGGATGTTTTGATGAAATTTTGCATGCATACTTGATTCACATGACAATTTAATATTTCATTAATTATAGTACTCAATTCTACTTAAATGAAAACTAAAAAGTATAAAATAAAAATATTTAAAAACAAGTTTTAAAGATACCACGTTTTGTGAACTAAAAAGAAGAAAATAAACTAAAAACGTGGGGCGCATTCGGCTGAAATTAAATGAAGTATCATATATAGACTGTGGAGGAATTTGAAACTGAAAAGTTTAATGTAAAAGCATTAATAGACCAAATTTCAGCCGAATGCGCCCCACGTTTTTAGTTTATTTTCTTCTTTTTAGTTCACAAAACGTGGTATCTTTAAAACTTGTTTTTAAATATTTTTATTAAAATTTAATTTTAGCCACCTGAGATAGAACAAACGACAATCAGTGCAATATTTAATGTCCAATTCTTCATAGCCATTCCTGAAGACTTCTGGAAGCATTGCTGAAAACATGAGAATAAACACTCACTACACAAACAAGTAATAATGCAGAACTGGGTTTTCCGCTCTCTTGACTATTTTTGTGGCACCCTAGACAAAATTTACATCTGTGGCTTTTTGAATAGTTAGAAAAAATACTTGCATAATTCTTAGTTGTAAAATTTTATCATAACATGATATTGATAGTTTAAAATGAAACATGGATATAAAAGAAAAAAAAAATAAGATAACTAAATTTGAATAATTCTAAGTATTATACCTCGGTGCCCATGGCAGCTGCCTCGATGAATAGTCGTTGTTACACCTCTGTATGATACACCTTAGTAGACGGACATATGACACTAAATTAAGTGGACACTTTGAAATATAGATGATTCGTTTATCCTAACCCAACGTTGTATAATGGGCAATGGATATTACCTTAAGGTAAGCATCACTCAGAATTAAAAAAAACTTGTTCTAATCCAGCCATTACACGTTTCTCTGAAAAGCATTCAGTTACAAGCCAATCATTTGCAGATGATACTCAACTTTACACTCACAATGATCCGTCTGATATTGGCTTCACTGTCCAATTGATGCAGGAGTGCATTGGTGAGGTAAAGTCTTGGATGACTTTAAGCAAGCTCAAACTGAATTATAATAAGACAGAAGCACTGCTATTCTGTAACAATAAATCACGCAGTACTTTGACTCTTCCGAATTCTATTCAGGTGGCAAGTTCTGATATACTGTTCACAACATCGACTAGGAATCTTGGCTAAATTATTTCTGACAACATGTCTACCAACAACTTCATCAATCACATCTGTCGCTCTGCCTATACTACCATTCGTCAGATAAGTTCAATCCCACATTACTTAACAGATAGTGCAACAAAAACTCTAGTCTGTTCTCTTGTTCTAGCTCGTATGGATTACTGCTATTCTATTCTGTCAGGTGCGCCAAAACAATGCATTGAAAAACTACAGAGAGTTCCAAATTCAGCTGCCACATTAGTTCTAAAGACAAAAAATCATAACCATGTTACTCCGCTAGTTTACTCACTTCATTGGCTACCCATACACGCCCGAATTGATTACAAACTGGCCGTTCTGTGTCACAACTTATTTTCTGACTCATGCCCTTCATATCTTACTGAACTTTTGTCAGTCTACTCACCAAGTTGTCAGCTGCGCTCCTCTGAAGATACACGCATTCTCTGTGTTCCTAAGACAAGAACTAAAACATTTGGCGAAAGTTCATTCTCTTTTTGTGCAGCCAAACAATGGAATTCTCTTCCATTACATATCCGTAGTATTTCAACTGCTAAGTCATTCAAGACTGCACTTAAGACACATCTTTTTAAAATTTATTTTCAAAATTAATAAAACAACATTTCTTTAAATGATAAACGTAGCTGATGTATTGAGTATAACGTATTGTCATTTATGTAATTAATATGATATGAACGTTTCTTTTTATTGATATATGTATTGTTATTTCCATGTAAAGTGCTGTGAGCTTGGCTTCTTGCTGGGATACAGCGCTATATAAATTATCATTTTATTATTATTATTATTATTATTATTCTCCATCAAAATTGCTTCCCTTGGATGGTACCTCGGACAACTATAGAGATGATGTTTATTACTATGTGACAATGGCACAAAAGTTACTTTTATAATACTGCACTTTATTCAAAAGTGAAATTAATCAATAGATTGATCTAGTTTACTAATAAAAATGTATGCGCTTTCTTTAAAAAATCTAGATGTCATGAAAATAAATATGCACTCCAGGAACTTGTACTGAGTCCTCTATAGTCAAGACATATCTATGTTTTTTATTTGACATGTTTTGGAATGGTCCAATCACGTCTATGGCAATTTTCCTAAACAAGAAATTTGTCGTGTCGGAAGACTGTATTGGTGCTGTGTGCTTTCCATCTTTTGGGTTGTGTCGCAAACACACAGTACTTGATGCATTCCTTTATTTGTTTAGTCATGCAAGGCCAATAAAATATCTCTGCTGTGGTAGCAATGGTCTTCTTGGCGCCCAATTGTCCTCCTAAAGGACTGTCATGTGCCATTTTTATAATAGTTTTTGGATAATTCTGTTTCAGAATAATCACTCTTTTACATTTACCAGCTTGAGCAAAGTCTATCAGTATTCCTCTATGCAGCTTGAAATGTTTGTTGTGGTCTGTTTGACTATCCTTGATGAGTTTCATTTTTAATTCCTTTATTGCTTTATCTTCTTCTTGAAGTTTTTTAATTTCTTGATTGGACATTAATGTACTTCCTATTTGAATATTTTCATCAAATTCAATGTCTTTATTTTCATTTTTCTCGTGGTGGCTCTTGTTTGTACATTTTCACATATTTGGTAATTGGTTTCGCACCATGTCTTAAACATTTCTTCAAAAGTGTCGACAACACCTTCAATGTTGCCTATAATCTGGTCCAAAATGCATCTTTCAACATTCTTGCTCTAACTTCACCTTGAAACCAGGGTGAGTTGATATTGAGTGTAGCAATCGGGCAATCTATTATTGTTCCATCGGCCATCGTCAGTGTTTCTGTTCTGCCATCATAATCTTCTTCCTCTACTATTTTGTTGTGTTCAACAATGGTTGTAGCCATCGTCAGTGTGTCTGTTTTGCCATCATAATCTCATTCCTCTACTATTTTTTCTGTGTGCTACACTTGTTGTGCACCCTGACTCCTGCAGACACATTCATTTTTGTTATTCACATACACAGGATAAAATTTAAGTAATACGTGGCTATTAATAGTTGCCACTGTATCACTGGCTTTGTTGTCTTCTCGATTCAATTCTTTTCTATCTTCCATGTTATGTTTATCACTTTTTCTACATGTTTGATTATAATTTCTGTCGCTACAATAAAAATCATATCCACCTCTCCATGATCTTCTGTCTTCATCATAATATCAATAATTTACATTGTGATTATGCCTTCCTCTCGATGATTTTCTGTCCTCCCTTTCAAAGTGACTGTTCATATGTTGCTTCTATATTGTTTCTTGTTGGACTGACCTTGGGGTACGTCTGTTGTTTGTTAATATAACAGTGTCTTGCAAGGTGGCCTCTCTTGCCGCAGCAATAGCAGATGATTTCTGGTTTGTTGTTTTGGACTGTTGCCAAGAAATCATGTCTTTTGTCCATTTTAACATCATGATGTGAGTCCGTGAAAATTCTTAAAGAATTTATTAGTTCAGTGTGGCTTTGAATTTTTAGCTAGCTAAATATGTTAAAAGCGCTGGTGTTGCGTTTTCGTAAAATGTATCTATTAACACCATGTCCGGTATGGCTTTGGGATCGTTGGTGTCTATGGCTGCCAGCTCTAGCCTTTGGTCCGTCTTACATGCGCGTCATGCACAATGATTTGTGGGTCTTTGTCCCTTTTTATTCTAATCTCGTGAAATTATCTCCTATAATCATTTTCAGATTTTCCAAAATGGAATAATAGGGCCTTTTAACATTTTTATTATCGTTTTGTCATAATCTGTATAGGCCAATACTTTTCTTCAAGTCCTTTTATATTCATGACTGATTCAAAAAAGTCCAAATAAACATCTATATTTTCTTTTTTTGCTATCATATTTCCTAAATTTAATTGTTTTGTTTCTTGTTGACATTTCATTTTTGTTGTTACCTGAATTGTGATCTCTTTCTTGTAAATCAATTTTTAACTTTAAATTTTTATTTTTGAGTTGCTCCACTTCTATTTTTGCATTAATTTCTTCTCTTTCTTTTTCTTCTCCTTTGATTCTTTTACTTTCTCTTCAACGAACTCGGGTAGTTCTTTGCCACTTGGTCCATATTTTTCAGCCATGCCAGTAATTTTTTCTTAAAAATCCTTTAAAAAAATATATTCAATTTGGTCACTGATTACTTTTAATTTTCTGTCCTTCATTTATGTCACACAATGTTCACTTGTTGAAATTATAAATAAATCTCACTGTCTCAATATACGTTGAATCCGTAGGATGAATAGTTTTACCCTTAATGTCATGTTTTTCATTACTCAGAAACACCATTTTGTATTCCTTTAGAAATTCTCTTGATCACAACTCTTCCAAAAATAATGCAGTTTTTACTTCTGACACCATTTTATGTCACGTGGGCTTGTCACACAGTCTCTTCTCTCACACAATAATTCATTGCATCCATTAAAGTCAGGAAATAAACTCTTTAATAACAAAACATATAATATATATATATATATACAAGTATGTCACAATGTACGACAGTGATCTCTAGAATTCAAAAAGCTCCCATCTGTCTCTCTCTCTTTGTGCACCTCTTTGCTCCCACTACACAGCTCGAATCCCGTGTTTTCTCAACCCGTGAACACACACTAGCGCTTGGACATTGGATTTTATTTGACACTTACACGCCACCGCATTCCTTTCATAGCAAATGTGTCACGCTACAATACTATTTTATTTTTAATCAAATATTACATTAACGTCCACATCAACTTAAATCTTCACAAAATATTAATTGCTAACATTATCAGTATAACCAGACTGTCAGAAAAAGATTCTCTGAGAGACCATTACAGGGTTTATGAGAATGGCTGTTTCTAACCATGTAAAACTTCAGTAACGGTATAACCCCTTTCATATATATATATAAGTTTAAGTGCAAAAAACAAAAAATGAATATAAATGTTTGATTCCATCTGCACTGTGTCTCTGATGTTCCTGAGACGGGGTGCCACCATAATGTGTTACACGCAATTCTGTGAGTAATACAACACAATAAATAAAATGTTAATGTAATTACAATAAAAAAATTTTATTGCCCTAGAAAAATTTGTTCTACGACCGGAGCGAACCCCTACTGTGGTTGGGGACCACAGCAAAAGAGCATTAAACTCCTAATTTCCTTTCCTTCTTGGCTGGAGCCCCACATATTTTATTTTGATTTAGGAAAGCTTTTAAGACGTTTTTCGCAATTAGAGCTTTATAAGATCTTAAAAATTATTACACACATAACCATATTGTCCCGGTTAGCAACGTACAGACGTTTAGAACTTTTATATTTGTCCGAATTTATTTGGTCACAATATTCTGAAATAAGCATCATAATTATTATGTTATTCACCACATTGCAGTGATGATTTGGGAATGTTTTAAAAGAAAAATTCCGATAAACTATTTCCAATTAACACTACTTTGAGACAAGAGGCATTTACTGTCTTTTTATGTAAGCTTTAAAAAATCGTTTAATAAACTGATCGCCACGAAACCTCGCGAAGTTGTTAAATACACTTATGTAAAAGTTTCGGGAATAATTTTTAAAAAAACTACAATTTTTGGTTCATTTAATTTTCCATTCCTATGAAAACTTTGCAATGTTGAAAGCTCAGCAAGAAAAATTTAAAACGAAATCAACATGATCGCTATTTTGCACCAGAAGTAAACTATTTCCTCTTTAAAAATACTGCTTAGATATGTTATTTTTAAATTAAAATGTTTGTTTAATAATTCTTTATATTTTGAAAATGATATTTTGTATCTTATCTTATCTTATATGTTACAGACGCTCCTTCTGTACAGAAGATTATTGCGTCCTACGTATTTCTATGGTTTGTGTTTAGTCCTGTATTCTTACTAGAGTTTTAAAAGATGATAAAGTGGTGGCTTTCCTGGTTTCTTCAGGCAACCCATTCCACGCCCGAATACCGGACGGAAAGAAAGAAAACTTGTGTTTGTTCTTGCATATGGAATAAGAAAGGTGTTTTTGTCTTTATGTCTATTTGAGGGTTGTATTAGGTTATCTTTGTGTTGTATTTCTAAATTAGAATTAATTGCTTTATGTATAATTACTAATTTACTCTTGGTTCTTCTATCCTCTAGTGTTTCAAGGTTTAATGATTTAACTAATGGTGTTACTCTTGTCAGTTTTGAATATTCTCCAGTAATGAATCTGGCAGCTCTTTTTTGGATTTGTTCTAACTTATCAATATTTTCTTTGGTGGATGGGTCCCATACTGAAGATGCATATTCTAGTATAGGTCTCACCAGGGTGAGATAGCATTTTAGTTTTATATCTTTGTTACATTTGTAAAAGTTTCTTTTTATAAAGCCTAAGGTTTTGTTTGATTTTTTAATAACTTCATTGACATGGGGATTCCTATGTTACATAGGTATACAAAAAAAAAAAAAAAAAATCGACACAGTTAATGCACTTTCCTGGCCTTTCTTTTGTTTGAAATTGTTAGCATTTCCTGCACTATTACTGCCTAGCAGTTTCGTCCTGATCCTTTTCTGCTAATTTACAATCTCATTAGTTAACCTAATTAAATTTATCGAGCAAAGCGCTAACACATGCAACAGAATTCTAGATCAGGGAATCTCAAACTACGTAGATCACTAAACATTCATTAAAAAAAGATACCTGTTGAAGTAATAAAATCAAAAGTAAAAATAATTCTGATAACTGCATTTTTGTGTGGACATTTCTTTTCCAGATTCTATTTGTTCACTTGTTCACAGATTCGACGGGACCATTTGTATTTACTTAGACAAAGGTTAAAAACTGTACAGTTATAATGTCTTTTTAACATTATGGAATGTAAGGTAAACTCCACAAATCTTCAAAATTGTAAAATTAATTATAAAACCTAAAGGAATGTTAAACACGACCGCAATTGGCGAACATTTAGTTTTATACTTTCTATATAATTTTTATTCTAACGGCGCATTGATATTTGAGAAGCTGATGTTCTTTTTGCAGATCGTTACAAAATCTTAAAGTTCTGACGTCACTGTTCAGCGCAGTTAACTTTTTTAACAAAGTAAAAACCCTTGAACTGATGGCTTAAAGACTGCTGAAATAAATGACAAGACAGGTAATCAATTAAGTTTTGTGTTAGTACAGCTACCAACCATCCGGCTTGAAGGTAACATTTAACAGCAGACGACACGATAACGTCAGATGACCGACCATGTCTGTCAAAGTGTTGGCAGCATTCTGTTGTCTATTTAAAGTTGGTCAGTATATGCAAGTTTGACTCAGTAAATTATTTGTTAAAATTAAATAATATATGAATCTATGATATATTCCTTGTTCAATATAATGCTTTGATTGATGTTTTATTTGAATTCAACTGTTTATAATGATGGTACAATTTACGACTGATATTGAAGCATTAAATGAATTAACAACAACGCTGAAATACAGAATCTGATCTTTTCTGTTACAGACGCGGTTTCTATAAGAGGATTTTTGCGTCATACGCGTATCTATTGTTCAAGCTCAGTCTTGGATTTTTAATAGAGTTTTAAATGATGAAGGAGGGTTAGTTTTCATTGTTTAATCAAGCAACCTATTCAATGTAGGATTTCCAGACAGGGAAAACGAGAATATGGATGTATCTATTTTTTTCTTTGTTATTTAATTATTTAACAATTGTTTTTGTTACATATATAATAATAAAAACTTTTTTAGAATAATTATTTTGTTTGGATAATGATACTTTTTAGCTTTACTACTTTGTCAATGATATTTATAACTCTTAATGCACGTTATTTTGAATTTCAGCTGGATTAGTGGTCCCCAACCCCTGGGAGGCGAACTGGTAACGGCCAGTAGATCAAATGGTACCATAAGAACATTAAATTAATAAATTTTATTTCTAGGTGTAATTTCTTTCGGACTTTTTCTTATTTCCACAGAATCCTTGCAGAGAAACAATCTCAGGGTTCTCATGGATATAAAATCCTACTAATCTAATATTAAATCAATTTCAATTAATTGTCTGGTTTAATTTTATTTTTATTTTAAAGGCAGGAGGTTTAAATAAAATCAAATTAAAATTATAAAATCAAAACAATCTAAAATAAGTGTGAAATCAATTAACGCAACCGTCCAGCCCCCACCCCTCGTCATCGGGCCACGGCGATAAAAAGTTTGAGGACAACACATCTAGATGTATTAGTGATTGTATTTATTTAACAGTGTGAATAAAAATTCTTTTTGTGGGTATGTGTGTGTGTGTGTGTAAACAAAATTCATAATAAAATGCAAGCGGCCATTTTGGGTGATTAAAACCGAGATAGTTTACAGTAAGCCGTGACTGAACAAAAATTTAAGCAGCTCAGTGGTCGGCGAACATGAGTAAATTACTCTCTTTGGGATAACGAAGGAATTTTAGGGGGTAATGGAGACCAATTGGGGACATATAAAATCCGTTAAAATCCGAAAGATTCTTGTCTTATATTTTAATTTTAAAAAAAAATATGATCAAAATACTTCATACCTATGTATAAGTATATTTACAAGAGACACGATTTATTTGTAATAAACAATATATTAGTAAGCCAACCTTTGGTTTAACAAAGGTCAAACCCGGCCTGCTTATTAATAAAACAATCCATGGAAATATTGAAAAATTACAATAAAACGTAATAGTTTAACTATTATTATAATTAGAAGCAACTTTACAGATGGCATCAAGTAGTAGAAAAATAAGATAGAAGGATTTCCTGACGTTAGGATTTATCCAAGTAGAAGACAAAGGAATAATGAAACCACAGTGTCTTGTCTGTATGAAAGTACTTACTCAAGTATCTCTAAAAAATAGTCAATTACAGAAACACTTTATACCAGCATATATATACTAAGCCGTTGAAATACTTTGTCAACTTGGATAAAGTCTGCAAAATGATAAAAGACGGGAAAGGAATTTTAAGCGTTACGATCGATCAACGCTCAGCTGCAAAATTTTGTTTTGAAGTTGTCTGGTTGATTGCTTGAAACGAAACATGAAACCTCATACTATCGGTAAGGTATTGGTTAAATCACAGGCTATCATTGATGTATTGGTTGAACCAGCATTTTTTGAAAATGGCAGAGATTATTTTTGGTTAAAACGAAGCTATGAAACTAAATTCAGTACCTTTGTCTGCAAAATTTGTCATAGAAAGATTTCCTGGACCGAGTAATTTATTCTATAAATGCGAGTAAACTCTTTGCTATTCAACTTGATGAGACCACATGAGGTCATTAGTAATGAGCAGCTATGGTATATATGAAATAGAAAGGCTTAGAAACAATTGAAGAGGAAATGTTAATTTGTGTTTCGCTTGAACTACGATGTCCAGGAATTGATTATTCCATTAAGTTACTAAAATACTTTGAAAAAATTAATGTGCCTTTTAATTTAGCTCCAGCTATGTTGTGTCGTGTAAGTGGGTTTTCGGCTTTTGCAAGCGATGGGAATCACAAAATTGAACTTAACCACTAATTCATCCATCGTCAAGCTCTGCATGCAAAACATTTGGAGTTTGAACTGGTTGCAGTCATGTTTTAAATTTAATTAAATGACAGCACTGCAAACATCGCTGTTTCTTAATTTATGTAAGGATGCTGAGACTGAATATACAGACTGACCTTATTACTTATTTCACCGAGGTACGGTGGCTATTACGTGGCAATGTTCTTAATAGAGTGTGGGCTCTGAAAACGGAATTTCAAATATTTCTGAGTATGTGTATTCGTTGAACAAAGAATAGCAGAGGGAAAATATCAATATAATTATCGGCATTATTATCGGCATCCTTCCGTCTCGCGAGACGATGGTGCATCACCGTTGGGTTGGGTTGCATTTTCTCGAGTGGCTGTGCAGTCCTATCCTTGAGTGACAGTCTTTGCCACAGTTTTTACACACGAGTTCTGTGCTTCCAAATGTTTTGGCCTTTCTCCTAGCTCTTCTGTCTGCAGCCTCCTCCATTCTTCGCTCCTCGGCTATTATGACGCCCTCTTTGACAACTGTGCGCCACGTAGATCGGTCTTCTGCCTTACACTCCCAGTCACTTGTATGTATTTTGGCTGCTTTCATGTCTCTTTGACAGACATCTTTAAATCGCAAGCGTGGGCGACCTGTTTTCCTCTTTCCTGAAGCAAGTTCACCATATAGGAGGTCCTTCGAGATGCGGCCGGGGCTCATTCTTTTGACATGTCCTAGCCACCTCAGGCGTCTTTCACTAAGAATTGAGAACATGCTTTGGGTATTGGCACGCGTTAGGACCTCACTATTAGGCACCTTTTCTTGCCATTTAATGCCAAGAATGCGGCGCAAGCATCTCAAATGGAAGCTGTTAAGCTTACGCTCTTGTGATGTATAAGTGGTCCATGTCTCGCTCCCATATAGTAATGTACTGATGACACAGGCTCGATAGACGCACAGTTTGGTTTTCTCCGTTAGCTTGGTGTTTTGCCAGACCCGCTTATTTAGTTTAGCCATTGTTGCGGCTGCCTTGCCAATTCTGCTGTTTATTTCTTCTTCAATGGACAGTGTATTGGAGACCTTGGATCCCAAGTAGGTGAAGCTGTCCACAACCTCCAAGTTTTCATTATCGATATTTATGGTAGGAGGAGGTCGAGTGTCTTGGGCCATTATGTTTGTCTTTTTCAAGCTGATTTGCAGACCAAAATCTTTGCAGGCATTGGAGAGGCTTGACACGAGTTGTTGCAAATCAGATTCTGTATGTGCTGTTAGTGCCGCATCATCCGCAAATAGTAGCTCTCGAATTAGGACATCCGTCGTTTTGGTCTTGGCTCGGAGGCGGGCAGTGTTGAAAAGTCCTCCATCAGCTCTGGTATGTAACCAGATTCCCTCACTGCTATCCTTGAATGCGTATCGAAGAAGTACAGAGAAGAATATTGCGAAGAGTGTTGGTGCGAGTACACA
>MUZC01004665.1:129058-147634 GCA_002072015.1 Radix auricularia | reverse complement strand
ACTGTGCCAAGCATATTTTCATGGAACTGTCTGATGATGGCAAGTAGGTGAGGGGGACAGCCAATTTTTGCCAGTATTTGGAATAGCCCGTTGCGACTGACTAAGTCGAAGGCTTTTGTAAGGTCCACAAATGCAATGTATAGTGGCATCTGCTGCTCTCTGCATTTTTCCTGGAGCTGTCGTATGGAGAACACCATGTCTATGGTAGACCGACCGGACCGGAAACCACACTGAGATTCTGGATAGACGCGGGATGCTAGGCTTTGTAAACGTGTTAGTATAACGCGGGCAAAGGTCTTTCCTACAATACTAAGGAGTGAAATGCCGCGATAATTATTGCAATCACTCCTATCACCTTTGTTTTTATATAGTGTCACTATATTTGCATCCTTTAGGTCTTGGGGGATGTAGCCCTGTTCCCAGCAGAGGGACAGAATCTCGTGCAATGGTTGGAGTAAAGCTGTCTTGCCACTCTTTAGAACCTCTGGTGGTATTCCATCATTCCCAGGCGCTTTTCCACAAGCTAGACTGTCAATTGCTTTGCTCAGCTCTTCCTGTGTGGGCACGACATCAAGTTCTTCCATGAGTGGCATATCTGGGATGTCATCTAGAGCGGTGCTGGAGACTGTGGTAACTGTTGAATACAATTCCAGATAATGCTCAACCCATCGTTTTAGCTGTGCTGCCTGGTCTTGAATAATTTCTCCACTTTTGGACTTTAGGGGAGCAGCTTTTGACGTCAAGGGGCCCGTTGCCTTTTTGATGTTTTCGTACATGACTTTTGCATTGCCCATGTCTGCAGCTGATTGTATACTGGAACAGAGCTTAAGCCAGTAGGTATTGACACATTTACGTGCAACCTTTTGGGCAAGTGACTTAGCTGTTTTTAAGGCACGCAAATTGTCGGGTGTAGGCTTTTCCTTGTAAGCCATAAGAGCTTTCCTTTTTGCTTCAGTGACGGGTTTCATCTCGTCCCAATGTTCATCAAACCAGTCCGTGTTTTTGTGAGATTTTTTGCCAAAGGCTTGTATTGCAGATGTATAGATTGTGTCTCTCAGATGCGTCCATTTGGAGTCAATGGTGACACATGGGGACATCATTGAGAGACTTTCCTTCACCTTGTCTTTGAACAGCTGCACTATCGCAGGGTCTTTCATGCAGGAGGTATTGATGCGTGGATTTCCCTTTTTCTTTGTGTGGTACGAGTTTTTCCTCATTATTCGTACTTTGCTGGCGACAAGGGAGTCATCCGTGTCACAGTCGGCACTGTGATAGCTGCGTGTGAGTAGGACGCTAGCTAGATGTGCACGCCTGGTGATAATGAGGTCCAGCTGGTGCCATTGGTGGGATCGAGGGTGTCTCCAAGATACTTGATGTATATCCTTGCACTTGAAGAAAGTGTTGGTCACTTACAGCCAGAGAAAAGTTAGCAGCATTAGAATTTATATTTCGTATTTGATAAAAAAGCGGAAGGAAACAAGTTAGTGGCCTTTTCAAAGTTAGACTTGTACTTGAAAGATTGTGGAAACATAGCTTTTGACGAAATTTCTAACAAAATTAGCTGGGTTGTAGAGCCATTTCTATGTGACATTGAGGATGTGCCAGATGAACCTCAAGGATTAGAAGAAGTACATCTTTAAATTCAGTCTTATAATGAGGCACACATAGAATTAGCAAACAAAGCAGAGCTGAAAGAGTTTTGGTTGTCAATTGCTTCACATGAGGAAGCCGTCAAAGCGTTGTTTCCGTTTGCATCAAAACACTTTTATGAAGAACGATTCTCCACTCTAGTGAACATACAAAAAAGCTGCTAAATCGATTGACTTTGAAGACAGCTCCCAAGCTATCCCTGACATAATGAAGCTTATATTTTGATGGAATTGTCTCAAAATATAAAGAACATAATTTTTAAAGCAAAGCTGAACAGCAAATGAGATTTTTTAAAAAAATCCTTTGTGTTTCAGGAAACAATTGATGACATAAATTGATATTAAATTTATAATTTAGATCTATGTCTTTTTTAAATTAAAATTTTGTTCTCCCGATTTAATCACATTAAGTCAGAATGATCATTATTTTAAAACAATATCATATTTTTTTATTTTTATAATTGCATTATACGCAAAATCCTTTTCGTGTCATATTATACATTTGTCAAGCATCTAATACTCAACAGGTGCGAAAAGCCTTCCGGGTAACGGCAACATAGACATCTTATTTAGGGCTAAATGGTTAAAAAAGTTCGCCGACCCCTAGAGCTAGAAACAAGATAGGAATGGCATTGCCGGTATTTTGACAGAAGCTTTGAGTTGATCTTCCTCTGAGAACGCATGTTCCCTGACAGGGATCCAGTCTCCAGGGCCAAATGTATTCCTTTGTTCTTGATTGACAATGATGGGCCGGTTTATAAGTTTCCCTTTAGTTTCTGCCAAACTTGATTGTCAGCCCTTGTAACAATACGCATATCTTCCAGAAGTTTCTCTCGTGGAATTCGCAATCCAAAATCTATCGGAGAATGTGATTTAAAACTGTTTTCACATAATAGTCCTCACAAAAAAACGTATTGATGGATGAGTAATTTTTAATGAAACATTAGAATCAACATAACTTTTGTCACAAACAGTAACAGGAACACTAGCAAACTTTAAATGTGATGCAAAAAAGAACTGTTGACCTTCAAAACTTAGGCGGACAACATTTAAAAGAAAAAAAAAAGACTTAATTCAATTGTAGCTATACGTAATAGTTTTCTAATATGTAAACTTAGTATTTGTTTAATTAAAGATAAACTTTAAAAAATTACAATGAATTTAGACAAATATATAAACTTTTAGTCCTAGGAGACATTTATAGACCAGACGGAACAATAAGAAATGTTGGTGCCATTGGCGGCTCCAAGGCAGAGGACTTCTCTCACCCTTACATGGCATCACTTCAATTCAAATCGAAGGGCAACTGGAAACATTTCTGTGGTGCTGTGCTCATAGCTCCTAAAAAGGTCAGTTGTTTGTGAATAAACAAGTTTAGTTATTAATGAGGCTAACAGCAATAAACAAGGTAAATTGTTTGTTTGGCTGATAGCTCATGAGAGGTTCAGTTGTATGTGATACTGATAGCCTCTGACAAGGTCAGTTGTTTGTGAGACTGATAGCTCCTATGAAGGTCAGTTGTTTGTGAGACTGAAAGCCCTTGACAAGGTCAGTTGTTTGTGAGACTGATAGCCCTTGACAAGGTCAGTTGTTTGTGAGACTGATAGACCCTGACAAGGTTAGTTGTTTGTGAAACTGATACTCTCTGAAAAGGTCAGTTGTTTGTGAGACTGATAGTTTCTGACAAGGTCAGTTGTTTGTGAGACTGATAATCTCTGAAAAGGTCAGTTGTATGTGAGACTGGTAGCCCCTGATAAGGACAGTTGTATGGGCTGTGGTGAAATCAAAAGAATCTTTCCTTGATTTCTTTGGATTTCACCACAGCCCAGTTTCTTCACCACAGCCCAGTTTCTTCACCACAGCCCAGTTTCTTCACCACAGCCCAGTTTCTTCACCACAGCCCAGTTTCTTCACCACAGCTACATTTTATTGTTTATATTAGTTTTATTTTTGTATTTATGTCCGTTTTCAAAGGATCTTTGCCGAAACGTTCGCTGTTTTGTTTACGTCTTTTCCATATAATGGAAAGAAGTAAGCAGCTCGAGCCTGCCTGCGCTCTTCATGGGGCTTCACGGAAAACCCCATCAGCTCTATGGCTTCTAGTGGACGTAAAAACTGAGAAGCCCCACCCCCGGAGCGGTCGTTTCTAGATGCGGCCACCTGGGCGTCCAGGACACTACGTTGAAAACGCCTCCCACTAAGTTGATCTCCTGAGGGAGGGTGGAATCGTCCATACTTGGACTCGCTATCACTTCGGCGCCACCCTGGCAAAGCTTACGAGTCTCAATGGTTAGGACCGCCGCTGTGGGGTATCATCTATGACTACCTATGGTGTAACCCCACTGGAAGGTTTCCTCAGAGCTGCTGTTCACTGCGTTCTTAGCGGTACCTTTTGCTAATCCGTGCTGGCGCTCCTGGCCCTAAGCCGGCACTGCTCAGTTGCGTTGCTAATTAATTAAGAGGGACAAAACGGTCACTTCGGGGTAACCCGAACCTCAACGGGTAATTTGGTTTTCATCATCGGCATTGCATCTAAATGCTTTGTCTAAGATCAGTACAGCGACTGTAATTATATGTGACTAGCATTTCTCACCAGGAGTTGTCAGTTTCAGGTCGTTGTTAACTCCACAACCCTACTAATCTGACGAGCCATGTAGAGGCTACTGTTGCGTACTGGGTTCTGGATTTTAATCTTAATAAAGACAGACTCTTGTCGAATAGAAGGTGTTCTTTATTGAACTATAAATACACGTATAAATCCTTCATACAGCCATCGAGACATCACAGCACAGTCATACAGCCCCACAGCCTTCAGTGTTCGAGCAACCTCGATAACACCATCCGTCAACAACACAGCCCAGGCCGAACGTCCACACACTGACTTTTCAAGTCTCTCCTATCTTTTCACCACTCGTCTCTCTCCCACACTACACAGATCCACACTATATATAGCCCTTGCGCGCACTCTCAAGTCATTGTCTGACCTTCCACAAGTCAGTCTCTGAACACCGTTCAAAACATTCTCACAACTCACAACACTCATTGACAACTCAGCAACAACTCAGAACCATTCATTGACAGTGATTCTCATACCTTGACAGCTGCCCCTTCCAGGCAATAACTAAAAGCTTCAAATTGTTTTTAATTATCTTTTTTTCTTTTACTTTATTTATTTTTAAATGTAAAATTTGTATTTTTGGCTAAGGAACATTTTGTTCAGTCGAATTTGGATGGTGCAGAATCATATTGACGACAATATATACGGTGAAGATCTGCCCACAGACCAGAAGTATATGAGTTGAGCGTGCCTAAAGTTGACCTAAACAGACTATACAGAGATGGTGGTGTGAGTGATATGCCCCTTGAAACGAAATATGACAATGAGAGGGACTAAAAGTGGCACGGTGTGAGCAAACATATGATCTTATCTTATCTTATATGTTACAGACGCTTCTTCTGTACAGAAGATTATTGCGTCCTACGTATTTCTATGGTTTGTGTTTAGTCCTGTATTCTTACTAGAGTTTTGAAAGATGATAAAGTGGTGGCTTTCCTGGTTTCCTCAGGCAACCCATTCCACGCCCGAATACCGGACGGAAAGAAAGAAAACTTGTATGTGTTTGTTCTTGCGTATGGAATAAGAAAGGTGTTTTTATCTTTATGTCTATCTGAGGGTTGTATTAGGTTATCTTTGTGTTGTATTTCTAAATTAGAATTAATTGGCTTATGTATAATCACTAATTTACTCTTGGTTCTTCTATCCTCTAGTGTTTCAAGGTTTAATGATTTGACTAATGGTGTTACTCTTGTCAGTTTTGAGTATTCTCCAGTAATGATATAAGAGAGGGGGTGATGGCTGTTCCTCCAGTGGACTTGTGCGTGTTGGTTTCCTTGATTCTTCCGATTCTTTTCTGAAAGGGAAACAGCAGATTTCTGAACGTAGACACTGGCAGCATGCACTTTACTGGTTTAGTATTAATTACTTTTATATTTTCTATTTTAAATTTAATTACTTTTAATATTAAATTTTGTCCATACAAATCTGAATATTTGCTCTAAATATTCTATACATTAGAGGTTCCGTGTAGTTGTGTCTATTGAAAGCTACATTAGTTCTGCACTGCCAAATGTGCTGTGTATTTTCTGCCAGCAGCCGTAGGCTGATGACATGTTGAGTTGTTTTATGTGATTTAGGGTAATGTTTAGGGTTATAGCCCTATCTATGTTTACTGGGTAGCTTGTTCCAGCTTCTAACAGTTGTGTTAATGTGGATTTGGTTTTTTTTGTATTTCTTACCATTCAAAAAAAATATGACTCTCTGTCTCTATTAATAAATATTTAAAGAGTGGTCATATCGGTCTTGAGAGTGTTTGTTTTTCCGGTCATTCTGACGTCGGTGTCATGTTATATATTAATCGGTAGGTTATTTCTCTAGCTCTAGGTTCTATATCTTTAAATTGTAAGCGTTTAAAAGTATCCTCTTTTTTTATCTTGTTGAAATATCGCAACCACTTGATTTGCTCAAGATGAGGGGTTTTCTATCGATCGCTCAAGTGGTTGTAGAATTCCTTGCTTGTCTTTTTTATGAGACTTTCATTATTTCTATAAGGCGCGTAAGTTTGTTTGATAAAACGAGGGGAGTCTCGTCCCCAGATAGTGTGGCGTTTTATTATAAATAGGTGTCAGACGTATCAGTCTGACCCCTATGTAATAGCGTGTTAGTGAGTGGTCCTTGTGATCCTTGATTGCCTGTTCTATGCATCTGATCCTCAAGGCTTTATAAGCTAATCTCAATTCAACTCCCTTGATTACAACCAACAAATATCTTCAAATGAGATCAGGGTTGCAAACCGTCCGTCGATTTACGTAGAATCCGTAAAGATTTGTTGTAACATTGCCTGTCCGTAAAATTCCGTAAATTAAAACATCCGTAAAAAAATCAGCTGAACGATATCATCTTTATTTAACCTGACCAACTTCGACATCGAAGTAAATTACCACCAAGACCATTGTTTCATAGGTTGATACATCAGTTGATTAGTCAACCATAGATATACGTTGGACGCAATAATCTTCTGTACAGAAGGAGCGTCTGTGACATATAAGATAAGATATAAAAGAAATTGAAAAACCAAAATTCCTTTAGACCGGCCACGCCCAAAGCCATTAAAATCTGTTTTTTCTATATATTTATTTTTTGGTTAAAATTAATGTTATATACCTTTTAAGACTTTGCGGACAAAATACTTTTACTGCTGTCTAAAGACAGCAAAGGATAATGGATTTTGCAATAGGTGATATGATGGTCTTGATTTTAAAAAATAAAATAAAATGTCAGTTACTCTGTTAGGGTAAAAATACCATTGTACAATACTGAAATTACGGAAATATATCGCGCATGTAGCTATATCTTTTTATTAACTTAAAAACAACAACAACAGATTGTATTGATAAGTTCCACATGAACATCACTTCATGTTATTATCACTCTGGTCCTTAAAATTATTTATGTCCGGCTAGAAACATTAAAAGAAAATATTTCTGTTTTGCAACAGCTGGTGACAGCTGCACATTGTCTCAAGATAAAGCAAACAGAAATACGCATCAAGATAGGCGCTATGGACATAGCGAGAGATGGACCGAAAAACAGGTACAGCCAGACTAGAGATGTTGCCAAGAAGATCATTCACCCTATGTACAATGAACCTGGAGAAAGGAACGACATTGGTGTTATATATCTAGCTGAAGCCGTTGAAGAAAACGAAAAGATAAAGGTAGGCCATGGTTATGGACAATAATTGTTACTCCTAAAAATTAAGAAAATTTATTAGTTGTGTAAATTTACTTTTGCATTCAGATATTTCTATTACACTGTTAGTGACGTCCACATTTCTGATATTATAGAGAGCATATTCATTTTTGTCTTGTCTTGAGGCTTTTTCTATACAGAAGATTATTGCGACCACAGGGCCTGCCGGCCTATTGATAGCGTACAAATCCACCTTTGTTGCCCATAGTTATTGTTACGTAAGAATTCGGAGCTGGGTGAACTCAGCGAAAACCCTAGCCCTAGTAACCAATCCCTGATTTCAAATGGATTTGAACCCGTTACCATTAGTTTGCCAGCTCAGTGTGCATGCCACTCGACCATCGTGCAATATGTTTACTATATATATTCTAATTTGATTTTTTTGTATAAATATGTTACTTTGTTCTTTAATTAGGGAAATAATGTCCAGTTTAACTTCGACTCTATAGATAGCTATAATGGCTACCAGGGGAAGCAACTATGAGGGACAGACATGTGTGATCACGGGATGGGGGATCAGCGAGGAATATAAAAAAGGCGTCCCATATCTGCGAGATGCTTATACTAAGTCATTTCAACAGACTCTTGCAATGAATTTCTCTGGGGTGAACCAATCACCAAAAAAGAGATTTGTGTATTTGATGAAGATGAAGGTAAAGAACTTTTGGTAATGTATATAATTTTAAAAACGTCAATAGATTTAATTTGAAAATTTCAACTATTTCAAAATAAATGAATGTTAAAGAACACTCATTGTTATATTTGAAAGAAATTTCAGGTCTAAATTTGAAATTAATACATGTGTAAATGTACAAGTAAAACTTTGATACCAAATGAAATCAGAGACGTAGTGAGGGTATGTGCCGCCCAGGGCAGTCGCAAAATATGCCGCTTCACCAACAAAAAAAAAAAAACAACAACAACAAAGAAAAAAAATTAACGCTATAAAATAAAGACAGTTTTTATTAGAAGGTAAAAATAAGGAAAATATTTGTTTTTGTGTTCGCTTACGTTTCGGTGTTCAATATAAGTTTCCTGTTTTTACACTTGGAAAAATCTTTCATGCAACAATGTTATCAGCCATGCAATAGATTGGACAATTTCGTGATATTCGTTCTTGATCGTTATTATTGAACTTAATTTCAGAGAATGCTTTTTACTTATGACAGTTGTAAGCAATGTCACAAATAGCCCTGTCAACGGGTACCCGGTACGCGGGTACCCGTTGCCGAGCAATTACTCAGGTAGTAAAATTGCGCTCCGGTACCCGAGAAAATGTTACTAAAATATCTTTACAAACGTGTTTGGACTACGACTCTTCTCTGTTCAAATTTTGGCTCGCGAATAATTTATCAATAGTGAACTGTTTTGTAGTGAAATATGTTTAACATGAACACGCTTAAAAGTATATAACTGACAAATAAAACACGGTCCCGACTAACAAAATAGGAAGTTCATACTTTTTTTTTACTTGAACATAAAACAAAAATCATTTAAAAAAAAATGGTTTCGGATCTTTTAATTCTTCAAGTAAGGAAAATAGAAGACCATTTCGATAAATAATATTAACTAGGAAGGGCTAGAAATTACATTGGCTTTAAAATATATACCGCACATCTTTGTTGCCGATTGAACGGCCAATGTTGTTTATCTAAACCTCTCCCCTCTCTTACACGTGTCTCCACTCCTATCCCCAACATGCTTTTTTTTTTAAAGCAACATCTGTTATGTTCTTTTTACAAAAAAAAAGTATTTGAATTGTGGAATGATTTTCATAATAATAACAAAAAAATATTGCTTTTGGATGGGTACGTGCACCTTGGCTTTGACTTTAAATGAGCCGAACATCTTAGTTATCGATTGCATAGCGCCAATGTTTTTGTATCAACCCCGCCCCCCCTTCAACAAACAGATATCACCAATCCAATCTCCAACCTACTTTTAAAATTATAAACGCCTGCTGTATTTATTTTTTTCTTGTGTTAAAAAAAAATCATATTTTAATTATTGAGCGATCTTCACTATATTACAAATATAACTACTGGGGGATGGATCCACTTAGTAGGGGCAAGTCCTGAAAAGTTTTAATATTACAGCTGTTGTCAACTAAGAAATAGAAACAACCAGCCCTATCATCATACGATTACCGCGCTTTATCATTATAATACTGTTTAGCCCCCCCCCCTCCCAAATAAAAAACACTTCTGCATCCTTATGTTAAGAGTTTTTACAATGCTGTAATACAATAGTATTTCAATGTCATAATTTTTACATCAATAAAGTCATTACATACCAATTTCCTTTTTCAGAATAAACAAAGAAGTAAAAGTGTAATAGCGGGCATGAATAAAAATTTTAAGGCATTTTAAACGGGTAACATGGGTACGAGTTCAAATTTTGGACAGGTAATTTGACAATTAAATATTGTCTGTGACTGCAAACAAATGTTAAAAAAAAATCACATTTGCCTGGATTTAATAATTTCAAACATTCTAAAAACAAATTATTGTAACTTTGGTTTTCTTTACATGTATCAGCTTATTGTTGTTTTTTTGTAAATTTTTAAATCAACTTTTTTATTATTTGAAAAATAAAATAAAAATAAAGTTAAGAATTTTCAACACTTGTTCTTGAGTGGTTACTTTTCGATTTTTAATTCTATTAAATTAGCAATTTGCTCATTAATTTTGTCGCCCAACAAAACAAATGATATTAAAATAAAAATAATGATGTTTTGGAAATTTCAACCATTTAAGTACTCCACACATTTTTTCATTATTTTACTTACGTTAAAATGAAACGTAAATCCATTACATATAGATATAGATCTACTAGAACATTATTGCCGTGTTTTTAAACTACTTCAGCGCTTATGTTTCTGAGCGCAGTAGCACAAATATTAGAAGACTTTATAATCATAAAGGAGTTTGAAGTTTTAGGATCAGAAGATTTCAAGTATTTTAAAAAAAAAATGATTTTAATTTCTTGTATTGGCTTTCTGTTTTTATTAATCTTTATTTAAAAATTTATCATTTTGAAAGCTTATTAACAACAAATAATTAGCCAAACCCCCAACACACACAATTAGCAACTCGGGACATTATATTAGATCATTTTTCTAATTGATTAGCTGAGTTTTGATTAGCTGAGTTTTGATTAGCTGAGTTTTGATTAGGTTAGTTTTGAGTAGGTGAGTTTTGATCAGGTGAGTTTTGATTAGCTGAGTTTTGATTAGGTGAGTTTTGATTAGCTGAGTTTTGATTAGGCGAGTTTTGATTAGGTGAGTTTTGATTAGGTGAGTTTTGATTAGCTGAGTTTTTATCAGGTGAGTTTTGATTAGGTGAGTTTTGATTAGCTGAGTTTTGATTAGGTGAGTTTTGATTAGGTGAGTTTTGATTAGGTGAGTTTTGATTAGCTGAGTTTTTATTAGGTGAGTTTTGATTAGCTGAGTTTTGATTAGCTGAGTTTTCTGTTAAAACAAAAATGGCGGGAAGATTTGAAAAATCAATTAATCAACATACTCAACCCATGTACGTTCCAATACTACTTAAGTACATTTTAGTAAAGAGGCATTTGTATCAGAAGAACTTATTTATAATAAGGAGTTTGATGTTGGGCAGTTAAAACTTGCACATACTTTATTAGTTTCCCATTTTGCTTTTCTTTTATTTCAATAAGACGTTCCACTTTTATAAAAATCAGTGTAAACTAATTAATGACAAACAATTTGCCACCCCTGTCAAAATGTCGCCTTGGGCATTTGTCCCATTGCCCCCTCCCTCGTTACGTCCATGAATGAAAGTAATTTCATGTTTATTAAACTTTTCAATATGTAAATTGTGTATTAAAAATTTAATTAACTAATTCGTTTTTCCAATTTTAAAATAAATTTGAAAAAAAAAAAACCCGCACGTTTAAACAATAAGAATCTGCTTGCAAGGGTGACAGTGGCGGCGCCCTAATGTGTGGCTTACAATATCAGTACCTAGCTGGTGTAACTTCTGCTGGAGGCACCGATTGCTCGGGTAAGAGAAATAATTTCTTGTACTTGTAAGCTATAAAAGCACATAATATACTGTTATTTGTCACCTTACATGACAGAACCCGAGTATAACTCTAGTTCTTCCTTTCTTTATTTTTGTTTTGATTATTTTCACTGTGGATACGTTTTACTTTCTTTATTAATTCCTTATTGGTTTATTTGTCCACAATTTTAACAAATTATTTAATTTCAATATAATTTTGATAATTGTAAATAAGTAAAAAAAAGATTTAACACTATGTTGAAAAAAATAAACTAAAATATGATATTTTTAAATTAACGGGTACACATATATTGTAAGACTATTGCTCCCTTATTCTTACAGGCGACATGCCGAGTCTCTACACCCGTATCTCCGAGTACAAAAAATGGATTAACTCAGTTTGACACCACACGCAAGACTTATTGGACAGTTATCTTCTTAAATTAGATCGGCGTATTACTTCATTTATTTTAATTACAGACTGAAATAAAATTATTTCCACACCTTTTATTTCGTATATAATACTTTTATGTGCTAATTTGACATCAGATAAAAATGTTTCATTGAAATTAATTCCAGACACTGATGTACGCGTCAGAGCGGGGCTACCAAGTACATACACATTGCTGATTGAATAAAAACTAAAATAGGCGGGGCACATCATGCTAGACCATTGACTGGTTACGAGATTCTTGTAAAGGAAACTTACTAACGGACAAAAAGCCTTCGGAGTTTAAAATAAGTGTTTTAAAGAAGACTGTTAAAGCGCATGGTTACTTTAATGGCCTCCTTCAATTTGGAAAGACAACAAAGAATCAAACACACGCAAATTCCATGTTTTAATGATCATCTCTGGTTGTTCCCATTTGTTCTATTTTTGATCTAGCTGTTAGATATTAGTCTTGAACTAATGCACAATTCCAACTTATAGTTGAAAAAAAATATTGCTATGGATTCCCTTGAGGACACTGATAATTTCTTGCTTCTATCAGGACACTTTTTTGTTTTCTGTGTTCCACAATTACCTCATTAATCCTTTTTTGTGAATTTCTTAAATTTACCAAATTGAAAAAAATTGCGTGCCTTTTCATATCATAATGCCCCAGAAGACTGTGCCACTGACTTCTCCCTGCAAGATATCATGCCCAATGCCATAAGCCTTTAATGCGAGCTTGGGCATATCATTGTAGCGCTTCTTTCTTACCTCTTCGGCCCTCCACCAATCAGTACACTCTCCATAGAAGAGCCTTTTTGGGAGCCGATGTTCCGGGCTGCTCACGGCTTGCTACAACCAGCATATTTGGCACTCAAATAGTTGGGAGCCATGCCAAGTCAAGTTATTAAGTGTATGGATCTTATTTATACCATTTTATTTGCATAATGTGTTTCATAAGCTTTTGGCGTAAACGTGATTCACCAACCACACATTGCGTTGGTAATTGCACCATGTTTCACATCCGTACACTGGAGCAGACAGAAAAGCAGCCTCGTATACCATTATTTCTGTTTGAATCATCAGCAAATGAATAATCCTGGACTTAACCTAACTGATCTTCGATTTTGATTTTAACCTTCTGTAATTGAACAAACTTTCATCAGTGCGATATCTGATGTCCAATGCTTCACAACAGTCCCTGATGGATTCTGACAGGGTTGAGATCATGAGAATGGACATGCATTAGACAAACAGGTTGTAGTACATCCAGGTGGACAAACAGGTTGTAGTTCATCCAGGTGGACAAACAGGTTGTAGTACATCCAGATGTACAAACAGGTTATAATAAATTCAAAAATATTTATTAGAAACTGAAGAAATAAATACAATAAACAAATATTTCTCATTGTACTTTTAAAATTATGTTTATGTTCACTCAATTTTATATTTATCTACTTTAAAAAAACCTCCTCTGATCATTTTGATTTCTAAACAAATGTAACCGTCGTCAAAATTATTGCTGTTGGCACACTTTACATAATTCAACTCCATGTTTTAAAGAAATTATGATGCTAATCATTATATTAATTACTTTATATTAGTGTTTTTTTCTTTTAATAAAATTTTCTGTTTGTGTTATGTGTGTTGTAAATAAAATTAATCGGGCACAGCCATTCTTCCAATATCACCTAGTTCAAAATAACCCGCGATAAGAAAATTCCTTCCGTGTTCATAAATTCCGGAAACTTTCACAAAGACTGCGTAGAGGTATGAACCTTTCAAAAGTTTTGAAGTGAATTCGGTGCTGATCTATCCACGCCAACAAAACCAGTGACATAATTTTGTGATATACTCACTAAGGTTATTGCTAAAATTTACACGCAATATATATATTTATACAAAATAAAATTATATGAAAAATATTTGGTACTACTTTTTAAATAAAATACACGACGTAATGCAGCAGAATACATTGAAACGTCTAGTGACGTGTAAGTCTTGCGTCCAGTGTTAGACAGAGTTAATCCAATCTATGTACTCGGAGACACGCGTGGAGATACTTGGCTTGAAGCCTGTAGGAACATAGAGGAAGTAGTCAAACACAATATTTGTTTCACTTTTAATAATACAAGCATTTCTCAGAATATGTGTGTTTGCATTTTGTTGTTAAAGAGTGAGATGCTTACATGTCTATATTTTGAGTATCAAAAAAATTTAAAAAACATAAAATAATAACAAAAAAGTTTTAAAATAGACAAAAGAAAATCAATATTTTAGGTTGGGACATTGCATTTAGTATCATCAAAAAGCTTAATTGATTAAAATACGGGTCAGTCTAAAGCAGCATTAGAATAATAAACGTACTGGGATTACGCCAGACTTGTGAAGAAAAAAATTAAAGCAAAAGATTTCAATTAAGAAAGTAAAACTTATTTTCAGTTTTTAAAAAAATGAATTTAAAAAAAACAAACAAGGAAAGTAAGAACGAGAGTAAGAATCCAGTACTTTTAGTTAAATTAAGAACTACCGTGAGACGCGAGTCGTTATAGCAAAGTGAGGAACAAAGTAATGACTTCAGTGTTTAAAGGAAAAATGGTCAGGAATATTGATCTACGTGTGTATACTTAGAATTATTTATTTACTGTATATTCAGGCATTACTTATTTATATTTAGATTTATTTACTTACCTGTACACAACATTGATTACTAGGTGATGCAAGGAAATTGTTTAACATCTGCTGTTATAGAGTACAGGTTCTCTTATTTTACATTTAATACAACGCTCAGTCAATATTTGACATCAATGATTTTTATATATAACTTTACATAAAATAAGTTGCTTAGCCTTAAAAATTTATTCATTAATTAAAGGGATCAACAAATAATTCATATTTATGTTAGTAACCATTGCCCTTAGATACCTTTCTTGTTTACATAAAATATTTGCCCACAACACGTGGGTGAGACTGCAAGTATATTTATCTAATTTTTTTGCTTACCTGTGCAAGCAGGACCTCCACCAGAAGTGACCCCAGCTAAGTACCGATAGTTTACACCACACATTACGGCGCCGCCGCTGTCACCATTGCAGGTTCTTGCTCGGTAATTAGGATCTTTTAACAAAATTTAAAAATGTCATTTTGACTTTATTTAAGAAACCAATTTTTATCTTGACAATATCAAGTAATCATATTTATTTCTGAAAAATATACAAACATAGTTTTACTTTTAAAACTATACGTAACTAGGATATTTTTATTTTGTACTATATTTAAAAAAAAATACATTCAAAATTATAGAACAAAAATTCTTATTACCATGAAATTAACATTGCGAAATACTTCTACATTTAAATATGTAATTCGTTTTACGTTTCGACATGAAATTTCTTTTCACACAGACATTTTCTTTCACATTTATTGTTTGCTTCATAAATTATTTGCAAATACATTTGATATTGTTTTTTTTCCCATTTCCATACACTATAAAATGTTGTTTACCGGTTTTTTCATCAAATAAGCAAATATCTTTTTGGTGATTGGTCTATCCCAACCAAACGTTGCACACTTGGCTGCTGGTATGACCTTAATGAAAGCTTCTCTCAGATATGGAGATGCTTGTCGTTCGTATTCCTCGCTACTTCCCCATCCAGCTATAACACATTTCTCACCATCAAAGTTGCTTCCCTTGGGAGCTATCTTGGCCACCTACAGAGGCGAAGTTAAGAAGTATGTGACTGTTGACATACGATAATGGTGTATTGTCTCTGTACTTTGTGGACGATTAGAGAGTCATAGTTGACACTTTCATATCTAATGTATCTATAAATGTATTGCTGTCATATAAAGATAGTGATAAAAAATATCTATGCATCTAAGCTTTTGTACAGTAACATTATTGTTCTTTATTTTACTAAAAAAAACTGTCCCAAGTATAATTATATTTATCGCGTCTGTATAGTTTATGTATAGTTAATTTATAGTTAACTTATAGTTATGTATATTTTTGTATAGTTTATAGTTTATGTATAGTTTATTTGTAGTTTGGTTTATTTATTGTTTATATATAGTTATGTATATTTTTGTATAGTTTATAGTTTATGTATAGTTTATTTATAGTTTGGATTATTTATAGTTTATTTAGAGTTATGTATACTTTTGTATAGTTTATAGTTTATGTATAGTTTATTTATAGTTAAGTTTATTTATAGTTTGTTAATTGTTTATTTATAGTTGATTTATAGTTATGTATATTTTTGTATATTTTATAGTTTATGCATAGTTTATGTATAGTTTATGAAGACAATTCTTATCTGATAACTGTGCATGATTTTAACTCTTTAGCTGCAGAGGTAATCATGACTCACCTTAACGTTATCGTTGAGTTTAACTGGTTCAGTTAGATAGATGACACCAATGTCGTTCCGTTCCCCTCCTTGTTTATACTTCGGGTGGTAGATCGTCTTTCCAACGGTTCGAGTCTGGGTGTATTTGTTGTCAGTGCCCTCCTCGTCTAAGTCATTGGTTCCTATCTTGATGCGTGTCTTTTTAGACTTTGTAAACACACAGTGTGCAGCAGTGACCAGCTGTTACCAAAGGAATATATAAAATAATGTTTCTAGCAAGAGGTTAGGACATTTAAAGACAAAACCGATCATCAATGGAAGTTAGGGTTAGGTTTAGGGTTAGGGTCTGAATCAACTGTAAGATGTTGATCATTACAGGAAATTGATGTCCTTAACTAAACGTTCTCAAATTGTGCGTCTCTAAGATACTCGAATCAACTGTTAGTATAAAATAGTAACTATAGAATGTGTGTGAAGAAACGTTTGGCTTTTCTAATGATGTCTTCGAGTGTATTTTTTACCATAACAGATTAACTGGTGTATTTCATTTTAAAAAAACAGGGGCTCATGTATGCCACACCCAGTGTCCGTGGGCCATATCAGGCCCATAGTAAAAGTAATTTTGCCCGATAGGTTACCGACGGTTTACAATTTAATTGCTGCACAATAAATTATTTTTAACACAAGTTTTAATGGTCTTGCGTGTAAAGTAAAACTATAATTTCTAATAACCTGTTTTGCCGAAAGCAAAGGCCAATTGAGGGAGATAAATTGAAAATAACAGTTGTATCGGTCGTAAATATCCTTTGTGTCAGTAGCCTAAAGATGGTTATTTGCTTAATTCGGGTAGATCCTAACTAAATAAGTCTTGGAGTAAAAATATTTTAAGTCCCTTAACCTACTGTATGTATCTCAATATCATTTGAGAAACTGCACTGTAACCCATTTACAACTAATTAAAAAAATATTCTTCAAAAATGGTGACTTTTGAATCTAAATTACAATAGAGGCTGGCAGGCTGAATGGTTCGTTTGATATTGGAGGTCAACATTTGAAGTTCACTTGAGGATATAAGGTTATATCATGGGAGATAAAACAAATTTGATACAGAAGACTAAACATCAATAAAAGAAAACAATAAATAACTTAATTCTCATAAGACTAAACGGAAGGTACACTTGGTGAAGAGCGGTAATCTGAAGTTACTTACACAATTACTTACACAGTTACTTACACAGTTATTTACACAGTTACTTACTCTGAGATAACAGCATACGTTCTGTCTTTACCCCTAAATATACGTGTGATTCAAGTCTGTACCCCCGAATATACGTGTGATTCAAGTCTTTACCCCTAAATATACGTGTGATTCAAGTCTGTAACCCTAAATATACGTGTGATTCAAGTCTTTACCCCTAAATATACGTGTGATTCAAGTCTTTACCCCTAAATATACGTGTGATTCAAGTCTGTAACCCTAAATATACGTGTGATTCAAGTCTGTACCCCCGAATATACGTGTGATTCAAGTCTGTAACCCTAAATATACGTGTGATTGAAGTCTAAACCCCAAAATATACGTGTGATTCAAGTCTGTAACCCTAAATATACGTGTGATTCTAGTCTGTAACCCTAAATATACGTGTGATTCAAGTCTGTAACCCTAAATATACGTGTGATTCAAGTCTCTACCCCTAAATATACTTGTTATTCAAGTCTGTAACCCAAAATATACGTGTGATTCAAGTCTGTAACCCAAAATATACGTGTGATTCAAGTCTGTAAACCAAAATATACGTGTGATTCAAGTCTTTACCCCAAAATATACGTGTGATTCAAGTCTGTAACCCTAAATATACGTGTTATTCAAGTCTTTACCCCAAAATATACGTGTGATTCAAGTCTGTAACCCTAAATATACGTGTTATTCAAGTCTTTACCCCAAAATAAATATACGTGTGATTCATGTCTTTACCCCTAAATATACGTGTTATTCAAGTTTTTACCCTAAATATACGTGTGATTCAAGCCTGTAACCCTAAATATACGTGTGATTCAAGCCTGTAACCCTAAATATACGTGTGATTCAAGTCTGTACCCCAAAATATACGTGTGAGTGAAGTCTGTACCCCAAAATATACGTGTGATTCAAGTCTGTAAACCAAAATATACGTGTGATTCAAGTCTGTAAACCAAAATATACGTGTGATTCAAGTCTGTACCCCAAAATATACGTGTGATTCAAGTCTTTAAACCAAAATATACGTGTGATTCAAGTCTGTAAACCAAAATATACGTGTGATTCAAGTCT
>MUZC01004665.1:97600-115610 GCA_002072015.1 Radix auricularia | reverse complement strand
TAAAAAAAAAAAAAAAAAAAAAAAAAAAAAACTTATAAGATATTTACCTTTAATCTTAAAATAAAATAATGAAAACAATGAAAATTTCAGGAAAATTTATATTGAAACTTAAAATTAAATTGTATTAACCTACACATTAATGTTTTCTATGTAACCTTACTTCTGAAATCGTATTGATATTTTAAAATCTGATTGGTGCTTCCTTCAGATTGCTCAAAACTACAAGACATGATGTCATCATTGCACATTAAGTTAAGACCCATCATCTCCTAGCCGAAAAACTGATGAGATAAATTACCCAGATGTTACACAATCCACAGGTTTTTCACTATTTATTTTTTTAACTTAGTCAGCGAACAAACTGCTGTGTAGAGGATCATGTCCAACCACATGAAGAGTAATACAGCTGACTGACCAACTGACCATGTATGTCAAGTTGTGGGCAGTAACATGTTGTCTATTTGGTCAGTATCTGCAAGTTTATAGTACATTAAGTATATCCTAAAAATTAAAAACTATTTAAATCTTGGATCTATTTATATTTTTAAATTTATTGTTTAAGATAACTTTATTCTTTAACTTGAGCTGTCTCTAATGTTAATATAATTCAAAGCAGGAGTTGAGGAATTTAGTGATTTAACAATGACGCTGAATTACATGATCATATTTCATCATTTAAAGGTGCTCTTTCTTTAGGAAAGCCATTGCAACCTACGCTTATCCATTGTTTATGTCTAATCTTGCATTTTTATTAGAATTTTTAATGCTAATAGAGAGTACGTTTTCTTTTTTATCCATTCCGCGATCGCAATCTATACGAGAAAAACGTCAATGTTATCTGTTTGTACTCGTCTATGGAATACGAACATTGTTAGTTAAGAATACATATTTTGTTTTGTACTGAGACTCATTTATATTTTATGTGAATTGAACCTTTACTTAATAGTATGTGGTATTTTGTAGATTATCTAGGCATTTTAGGATTTTTCTATTTACACATCACAATTCCTTTTTTTCACGCAGTTTCCAATGGGATGAAATGCGTTTATATATTTGAAATGTCTGTCATATTTGTATATGTAACTCCTCCTGAAACACAATAGATACAGGTTTCGGAAGGTATACTTTCCTTCTTCTACATATTCTTTTGGCCTTAGACTAATCAAGCACTCGGCTAATATCTGGACAATCAGCTTCATCTCCTGGGCAATGATAAAAACATTGTTTTCATGTGTCTTTGCATTCTTAAACTTCCAGGCTATGTCTAGCGCGGGACAAGAAGTTAATATAAGTTATTTGGGCAGTGCTTAGTTCGCATCTGAGTTAATAAACTATGATGTTTGCGACTGAAGCTCTACCTCAGTTCTGATAGATTTTGCGTTGGATTGTTAGCGAATACCCCACTGGCAGTCGTATTGTCAGCACACACCTGGAAACACTCGTTACTAAAATGGTTCATCAAGTAAGGTCCTTGCCCCGAGACAAGTGACCTGGGAAGCCAGGTTGGGGTTGGGCAGCCCCTGTTTTTTTTGCCAGGAAGTCTGCTTTCTCATTGCCGTCAATATTCACGGGGCTCGGGATCCACTGAAATATTACCTTACCCTCGAGTATTTCGAGTTTAACCATGTCATTTAGGATGTTGTCAACAAAGTGGGTGATACGTTTCTCACATTTCAGGACCTCAAGAGCGTATCTCGAGTCACAAAACACGACCGTGTCAAAACAGTCTTGGTACTTGATCCGATCCCTGCAATGTTTGGTGCACGCTTTCCAATGCCCTCTGTATTGCTTCAAGCTCAGCTTTGTAATTCCATGCCATATTCCCCCATGGTTTCCTCGTTTTGGGCCCTCCTATTTGGTATAAGATGAAAGCACCATATCCTGTAGTTCCTTCTCTCAGGCTTACAGATACATCCGTGAACACTTTCACTTGGATTACAGCAAAACCTTCCAGAAATATTTGTCCAGAACTAGCGATTTAAATCCACGCCGGGGATATGGGTTATTAATTGTTAATTTAACGTCGCACTCATTTTAACTCAAAGATGAGTGAGGAATTTAAGATGAAAGATTAAGAGCCCAATGATCTTGTCACAAACTTTAACAATAGTGATAATGTTTAAATGAGCCAAAAACAGACATGATCGCCTGCATTGCGTTGGCAGCTAACTTTTTATGGTCACATAACATTTCATTTTAATACACTCTGTTATCAGGTTTAGTTAATGATGTTTTATGAATTTGGGATAAAGTTGAATGTTCAAATGGCTTTAGTATCATACATTTTATACATATATTGAATTTTAGCCCAAGCAATAAATGCTCAACGGGACAAAGACAGAAGTATTAGACCAAAAGTTTTTGGTGGCAACAAGGCAGATGATTATTCTCATCCCTACATGGCGTCACTTCAAGTCTTTAAAAATGGCGACTGGCGACATAACTGTGGTGCTGTGCTAGTAGATATTGACAAGGTCAGTTGTTTGTGAGGCTGTAGCCATTGACAAGGTCATTTGTTTTTGAGGCTGTAGCCCTTGACCAGGTCAGTTGTTTGTGAGGCTTTAGCCTTTGACCAGGTCAGTTGTTTGTGAGGCTTAGCCGCCGTTGACAATGTCATTTTTTTGTGAGGATGTAGCCCTTGACCAGGTAAGTTGTTTGTGAGGCTGTAGCCCTTGACAAGGTCAGTTGTTTGTGAGGATGTAGCCCTTGACAAGGTAAGTTGTTTGTGAGGCTGTAGCCCTTGACAAGGTCAGTTGTTTGTGAGGATGTAGCCCTTGACAAGGTCAGTAGTTTAAGATGCTAAATCCCTTGAGAAGGCCAGTTATTTGTGAGAATATAGCCCTTTATAAGGTCACTTGTTTGTTAGAATGTAGCCCTTGATAATTTTAGTTGTTTGTGAGACTATAGCCCTTGACAAGTTAAGTTGTTTGTGAGGCTGTAATCCTTAACAAGGTCAGTTGTTTATGAGGCTGTAATACTTGACAATGTCATTTTTGTGAGGTCGCAGCCTCTCATTAGGTCTTTTTTTTTAATGGAAAAGACGTAAACAGTGTAAGGGATTGCCTTTCAGGACGTAACAAAACAACAAACGCCTCGGCAAGAAGCATTCCTCAACGAACAAACTATACACAAATAAAAGAAATTATAAAAACCTATCTGCGGTTTAAATCCAAAGACTTAATGAAAGACTCATTGAAAGACTTTTACTGGCACTTTTGAAGACAGTTCACACGTGTGCTGTCAGCAAAGACTCAAATCTAGAGCATCGGTTGCGGTGAAAACTTTAACAAAAATGTTGGTAAACTTTAGATATAATGACATTAAGTATAGAACTGGGATAACCTGGCCATAATACCTGCAAGTGTTTTAATCTAAAATGTTTTACAAAATTGAGAGCTAAATTAAAGCATTATTTGTTATGATACAATTCGGAATTATTTTCTTAAACTTTTTTTTATGTTAATTGCACGATTGAAATTTTAAAATTTCCTTCAACACTTAAAAAAGATGAAACAATATTTGATATAGATCTACACTTATTTACAGTGCTTTTTTATATATAAAAAATAAGTGCCGGGACGCAATGAAGGATTTCCTAAATTTCAACTAATTGTTCGCACTTCGATGCAGGCTAAAATACAAGAAAAGTAAAAATTTTCCGCACAATAGAAAAGGTGCCGGTACGCTGAACCGGCACAAAAAAAACCCTCCTTATATAATTAAAACTGTAAAATCAAATCACAACATAACTGTAAAATCCAATAACATTATAACTGTAATATTGACTTAAATAAAACCTTCAAAAAACAAAACAATAAAGTAAATTTCTTTTTATTTTGCATATAGATCTATTTGTTATTGAAAACGTATGTTGAAATTATTTAAATTTTAATTCCGATGAAAGTGCGTTTTTTTTCCCCCGTAGTTACGAAGTCATGAGTCGAAACGTTTCTTGTCGAGTTTGTTGAAAATAAAAGTCAGATTTATTGTTATCATTACACATTTTTGTTGTGTATTTGTATTTTCTTTAAAAGCCTTTTTTTCAGCCGAAACGATCGCTGTTTCGTTACTTCCTGCGAAGCTAGCCCTTACCTTGTTTTGTTACGTCCTGTCAGGCTAACCCTTACCTTGTTTTGTTACGTCCTGTCAGGCTAATCCTTACCTTGTTTTGTTACGTCCTGTCAGGCTAACCCTTACCTTGTTGACTTCTTTTCCATTTACTTTTTAAAAAATCCTGATTACAGTCTCACCCCTCATTTTTTTTTTACAAAATGTATCAGTTAAAAAATACACTTGTTTGTTCATTTTATCGGCGATAAAATTTAACTACTTAAAAGTAACACGCAGAAGGCTGAATGTTTACTGAAGGACTTATCCTTTGGATACAATGATACACTATTATATCGACAACATCATCCAAGTTTTTTTTTTAGAGAGACAAAGTTCGAGAGAGTTTAAGGAGTAAAATTATTTCCTGTGATGATTGCCATAGTCCTTGAACATAACTGGCTAGAATTATTGTTTTAAATATTTTTATTATGTTACAGCTAGTTACCGCTGCCCTATGTTTTAAATATTTTTTCTGTTACAGCTAGTTACCGCTGCCCATTGTTTTGACAAGAAGTTTACAAAAACACGCATCAAGATAGGAACCATGAACATAGTGAAGGATGGACCGAAGAACAAGAACAGTCAGACTAGAGATATTAAGAAGATCATCATTCAGCCGAAGTATATAAAAGGTGTGACAATAAACGACATTGCTGTTATCTATCTGACTGAACCTGTTGAACTCAACACAAACGTAATGGTAAGTTATGTTTATATTTGACAATAAAATTTATTTGTATGCTAAATAATTGGTCACTTCTAAAAACAATCTGTATATCTAATTCTCTACATGGACAATAAGTAGCAAGCTGTCTGACCTCTGACCCCACCGACCAATCAGATTGCAAGAAAAGTAAGTAAATATTCAAAATTTCGTTGAATTGATGTCAGTTACTATCTTCTTTCAGAACAACTAAGTATGACGTATTTCGTAGTGTAATGGTTATAACATTCGCTTAATAAGGGGACGTCGCAGGTTCAATCCCCAGCAAAGATATTACATTTTAAAATTTTTAAAAAAATGTTTGTGTTTGTGCCCGTTCATTTCCAACTATCTTTTCGATCACCATAACAAGCACTGGACGAGTAGGAATAAGCTTGACTAATGACTTTTGTCAGGTTTTGCCAATAAGTTTATGGTTGGCAAGCAGATGCAGGATTGTGGGTGGCAAGTGACTAACCACAGTGCACATGTTTCCAGATCAACAATGCGTCGCATGTATCCCCGAATCCGAGTTTAAAACGCTTTGATCTAATTTCATCATGATGTATTTTTGTGTCTTTTCTTTGCACTATCTATGAGCAAATCTGTGGCTTATGCTACGACGCGGGCATCTAGTAAAAATTACATACTTGTATACACGTTCAAGGGCAGGGAGATATTTATATCAATCTGTTGATGACATGCACATTTCTATTGTTTGAACATTTATCATTATGTATTAACTATGTCATTCTGTTTATAAAATTAATAATTTATAAAAAGAACAGATATTTTGTTTGTTTAATATGTCCTCAATCTTCACAAACTTTTTAGACATAAACAGAAATGCAAAATAAATGCCTATCCACAGTGTTCTTATTAACTTTACTCTTATAGAAAGCTGAGATAGCTCCTAAGGGAAGCAACTTTGAGGGAGAAAAATGTGTGATAGCTGGATGGGGGATCAGCGAGGAATTCCCGGTAGGCTCTCCAGATCTGCGAGAGGCTTTCACTCGGGTAATATCCACATATGAGTGTCTTAAGTATGATTGGCATGAAACAATCACCGAAAAACAGATTTGTGTCTTTGATAAAAGTCAAGGTAAATAAAAACTTTGTTAATTTGCGTATTATTTAAATGATTGGAATTATACTGAAACGCTTAGACATTTTCTTTAAAGGAGTAACTAAGCACATTTTTTATAAATTGCATTTGAAATTTAGTGTATGACATTTTGTAGGAGTAATTTTATGTTGAAACGTGAGAGTTAATTCTGTTTGTTTACAAAAAAATTAACTAGTTTTGAGAAACGAAATTTTGATACAAAAATAAGAACATGTTCATCACGAATCTTTGAATCAAAAAGATCCTTTGTACGGAGCAAGACCCTGCAAGGGTGACAGTGGCGGCGCCCTAATGTGTGGATTACGATATCGGTACTTAGCTGGTGTCACTTCTGCTGGACTTAAAGATTGCAAAGGTAAGAAAAATAGATTCATATACTTGTAAGCAGTATTGGTAATTATACGGACAAATGCAAGATTTTTTGACCACACTATAGAGGAATTAATTGTAAAGGTAAGCAAGTAATTTATGTGAGGATATAGATACCAATGATGTCATGTCAATTTTTTAGAAAGTGTTGTGGTGAGTAATATGTTCAACAACCTTACATGTGACGCAATAAAATGCGCATTACATTGAAAGTACTTTTAAAAATGTATTCACGATCGGTGCGATAAATATTGAACACGTTTTACGAGACATAACTGATATTTTGCATTTTCGGATATTTTTGCCGTATAGTTTTGTCTCGTATAGAAAGCATAAATAGTAAAAAACTTATTGTTTTTACCTTTTTTAAAATACATATAAAATAAGAATTGTAAGTTTTAACTCTTTGATGAGATAAAACAATGATATAGATACTGAAATGTGTTTTATTTGTTTTACCGAGATAAATTCTAGAAATGAATATTATCTCGTTTTGTTTTTTTACAGACGACTTTCCAAGTATCTACACACGTGTCTCTGAGTACAAAGACTGAATTCTCTCAACATAACTGTAATGTCCAACCACTACACATCTGCACCATGCATACCAGTCTAACACCTAAAACAAGACCATTACGAAATTGAGATTGCTGAATTACGTCGTGTGTTTGAATTAAAGATGTATTCCAAATTTTGTTTTAATTTTTTTTGTGTATGAAATAATTTTTGTCTGCAAATTTGCAACCGATAAATTTATGTCCCTCCCTTTAGTCCTGACACTGATGTACTCGTCGTGTCACAACTCCCAAGTATTTACACAATCTGATGGACTGATGACCACCATTGGCTGGACACGTACTGGACCTTCGTATCCAAAGAAGGTCTTCTGTACCGGGCTAATAGACTCGGAGCACACGGTGTTAAAGGAATTGCTATAAAGATACTGTTAATAACACATAAAAGCCTTTCAGCATTGGGCACTGGGCATAAGTCCTGGGAGGCAGTAGCCAGGTACCGAGCCTTCTGGTACCTCATGGTAGAGAATGGACAATAAACTGCTAAATTGAGACGACAGGCCTAAAGGGATCGGACTCACTGCCCTTAACATCCAGATGGCTTCCGAAAAATCTCATGTTTGACAAATTGACGCACATTTCGGGCAAGAATATCCCTATATACATATAAAAATCTAAGTATGTGTGTAAGTTTTTTCGTTATAATTAGACTGTCCAGAGGTTTTTCGAAAAACTCCGGGACATTTTTGTTCAATTCCGGGACAAATTAAAAATAAGTTAAAAAACCTAAAAAATTTCCTTAAATAGCTAACTTAAATCATAAAGCAATCATATATTAAAATAGCCATTCATTATTTTTTTTAAAAAAAATTATTCTCTTTTAAAAACTATTTAGATTCAATATATTTTTAATAAGTAACCCTTTCGAATATTACTCTACATTTGTAGATGTATTTTTCGCTTGAGTGTTGTTTTTTTTTTCAAGAAAATTGTCATTCTTCTTGATGGCATCATAGAAAATCCTTTAATTCATGTTTGAATTGTATTGAATTGATAAGAGGGCATCAACTGTGGAGACCTCCCTCTGTCTTCTTTGGTCAGTCCAAATCTGATTCATGTAAGAAAACAAGCGCTCAACTTCAGTGGAGGTTCCTGCTAATGCGAAAGCGAATTGTACTAGTTTTTCCAAATTTACCAGTTGTCCTGTGTTGGTGCGAAAGTTAATAAATAAATTTGCCCAAATCTTATGAGGTGAAAGCTTTTCTTGTAACCATTTCTGCAAATTGTAAGTTTATATTTGGATCGACGTGCTTGACAAAAGTTCAAAAAATATGAATGACATTTAAATTTTTGACTTTATTCATAAAAAATACTTAATTTCATACAAAAACTTTTTAATTTCTAAATTCCTGGACAAATTGCGTCCCTGACAGGATTCCGGGTAAAATTTAGGGACTCTCCAGGCAAATTACCAACAGATGGACAGTCTAGCTATAGCTGACTAAACCATTCATAAGATCACGATGAAACGTTAGGAAATTGTTTAGTATGATTTTGGGATGGTTTGGGAGAAAAAAGAAATTGAACATTGACAATCATAGGTGGGCAGATGGCCCAAGTGTTTTTTTTCTTTCGTGAGTTATATAAAATTAGTTTAAGCGTCAGCTACATGGAAAATGAAATGATCTTGCTTAAACCTAGCGCGCAATAATTTATGGCCATATAAAATAAAATATGGCGTTGAATGCCTATTGTCCATTACTTTGGTATCGGGGGCCCAAAGTCTTTATTTTCGGAAGCGTCTATGGCTTTATTATCTTTTTTACTTTACAAGACCATAACAGATATGGAAAAATATATCTATTTTGATTTAGATTGAATTAAGCAGGTATTTTAAAATAGCTTATAGAGTCACAATTTGTCAAATAACTTACAACCCCGCCCCCTTTTTCCGATATGACGTCATTAAGTTTTGACCCTCCCCTTCAAAAGCCATTTATTCTAAATGAAAATTTTCATGTGGCAAATTAAATTTTGTCATTTAAATATGTACACAATTTTAGCCTACACTCTAACGTTTATACACTCGTGAGGCCATTGAAAGCGTCATGAAGTAAATTTTAAGCATTCAAATATTTAACCTAAACTTTTTTTTTTTAAATAACGCGTTTTTTAAACACAACCCTCCCTCTCGTCGAACATCGTCACATATGCGTGACAACCTTTCCCTAGGAAAATTACATTATTTATGCACGATCCCTAATCCATAGAACTCTTTTCAGTCTTCCAGTGCCTAACAAAGAGAACATACATAATTTTACATTTGTTTGGTCAGCTGGTGTGGTCAGTGTTGAATACCTCCCCGACATAAATTTTAGAACCTCTACATAATTGAGAACCGTTGAGTGTAGGTGTAGGTCCATCAACGCAAAAGGGACGCTGTCCTTGAGATGGACAAAGATCCATGATGGACCAAGGAATATTCCATAGTATTATTATAGGTTAGGACGTGGAAGTTGACCGAACGTTCTCGAAGTCATGCATGTCAGCGCGTGATTAACAGTTGGTACGCGCCACTGACCAATCAGAAATGAACGCTTCGCTGACCCACGCGAAGGTATGGGTCTTTATAAACGGTAAACCAACCTTACAGCAGTCTCTGTCTCAGAATATTCGTAGTACACCAGGTCTGCGGTGTGACGGACGAATAAGAGTTGAGCCTAGCTGAAGTTTGTTCAGCTATTTAAAGTAGTTAGTAGCTAGTTAGTAGTTAGAAGTAGTAGAAGTTAGTGGCAGTACGTAGTTATTACTAGTCAGTACTTAGATCTAGTAAGTTGGGGAACCAGTGGAGTGACGGAGGAACCATTGGGCTACATCTCAGACAGGAGATCTGGAGCGGAGAAGTGGACAAGGTGGCCTTACCTTGACACGTGCGAACCCTCGCAGTCAGTGACCAGTGCGGGAAGGGGCCGACTGCCAAGCATACTGACCATGGGACAGAACGGTGCTACGCCTGATTGGCCAGACCGAAGCATAGCAGTTCAACCAGTCCTTTTGCTACGCCTATTCCATGAGGGAAGTGGGACATCGTAACGAACTATTTGTATCATTGTAGAGACCTTAATTTAGGATATGTTTAATTACTGATGTACCTTGTATATATGTATATATATATATATATAATGTATTAAATATTTTATCTCTATTATCATTTACACATAGGCGTCTGTTTTAATTATTAATTATATGTTGTATGTGAACATGTCGTTATAGTTATATTATTAGTATAGAATAGTTAGTTGGACCCTAGACATAATATTCAACATTGTGGATACGCTCTATATGCAATAGTCGGGTCACAGAACTCAACATTTGGGGGCTCTGCGTTTGTGCGAGCACACCCAATATTTAACAGTCAGCACTCCCTGCTACCTTCTAAAAACGTTTTTTTTTAAAAAGAGAAACAATTCCTCACCACGTGAAAAAAAGTTTTTCAAAAATGAGATAAACAGTAGAGAGAAGAGAGAGAGAGAGAGAGTGAGTGAAACAGAGAGGTGTTAAGAACCAAAATAGGGTAAATATCTTAACTAACTTCTGGCGATCTTCCTCACCCTATAACACAGAAATGCGTATTATTTTCGCCACGCGCTGGTAACAAAAAAGCAGTTAATGACAAACAAAGTTTTTTCAAATAAGAAATTAATTCGTAACCCAATAAAAATCAAAATATTTTTTAAAACGTAATAACGCGTAACATATTTCTTTATTGGAGCGAGCTCGTGCGGAAAAACAACTTTTTGAGAATGAATGTTCTCTGTAAGGTTGATGGTTGCTGGGCTAAATAAAAAAATATGGTGTGTAAAATGTAACAGTTTACCATTTTTGGTTGGAAAAATTTTTGACATCTCACAAAAATACAACCACCTATTGGATCGATATACTTTAAGTGAAAAAAAAATGTTGAAATCAAAATTATATATTAGATAAAATAAATGAAATAAACAAGATTTATAAATGTATATTTTTGTTCAGCGGTTTTTATCATGAATAAAGCAACAAAATGCCAACATTCTCATATGTCACTAATATCTGGCATCTGTATTTCAACAAAAATCATATCATTTAGACTTCGTCAAGGTTGATCTGATGTCCATCAGTCTGACATGTTTTAATCCTCATAAGCCAGTCAAAATGTAACTCTTTGATTATATTTCTATATTTTACTTTTAAATAATTCATTTGGCCAAATCAACGTTCGCAATGAGCTCTCGATGCAAGAAATATTGCACAAATATCCAACAGGATGGCAATGTCGCTGAATTATTCCTCAGTCATGACAAACTAAATCACATCGTCTAAAGTGTGCATCAACCCACATTTTTCTTTCTTTAAGGACACATCTTAAATGACAATACTGTTCCATACGTTTCTTCAAAATGTCTTCAGAGCTTTTAAGAATACTTTGCATTTAGAAACTAGAACAACAAGTTCTGCTTGTCCAAAATTAAAATTTGATGTGTCGACTAACAGAAACGACTCAAATATTCGCCATATCAACAAGTCGCTTCCAAGAAATCGAAAGACCAAGTGCCAACTCAGACATTGAAACGAATTTATGTATGGGACTCCCGTTTTCGACATCACAGCCTGAAAACATATTAGCAACCTCTCCAGATCAATGAACATTTTTACCAAGTTGCTGACCTCTAAAGCTATTGATCCCTACTTTTACAAACTGGTATGCCTTCATGGTCGTTAGGTTTAAATTTTGTAATAGCTTGCTTAATTTGGCAAGTTTTCTTAATACTTCATGAATGACACTATGGAACAGTCTGAAACTGTGTCTCTCTGAGCTTCTTTAAAAAATATTTATTGACTTGGTTGTTATACAAACCTGCTCTTCACAGTATTTAGTAAGTGATTGTATACTAGATTTTCAATAACGCGTGTAAAGCAAAGTGCCGTGAAATCCACCTGAAATCATTGTCGTCAAAAGCAATCCTGCTCTAGGTGCCTAGGGCAATCTGAGTTGTTACTTCACCCAACTGACAGCTCCAACACAACACCCACTGTCACCTCCAACACAACACCCACTGTCACCCCAAACACAACACCCACTGTCACACCCAACAAAACACCCACTGTAACCCCCAACACAACACCCACTGTCACCCCCAACACAACACCCACTGTCACCCCAACACAACACCAAATGTAACCCCCAACAAAACACCCACTGTCACCCCAAACACAACACCCAAAGTTTTGATTAAAATATCAGACAGTCTTATTCGTGACATGAATGTATTTTTTTGTAAGTTGTCGGGGAGTGATATCAAAATCCTTTTTCTGCTTCCTGGCTAGCCACAAGGACAATTATTTTTATTGTTAACGGGAATATTTTTCTTTTGTTTTTGCTAGATGAATAAGTGGAATGTTGTTGCTGAAGTCTGTTTGCTGTGTATGAGATATGGGAGATAAATCTGTACATTGAAAGAAATACTTGTTTTCTTTATTGAATCTTAAAAGATGTTGCGACCGAGTTTCACGTAGAATAAGAAAATAAAATCTCTACTAACTTTTCTTTCAAGGTGGTGCAGAAATTCTATTTTATTCGTATGGAAATTTGTATGCGCTGTAACTCAAAACTTGAAGTGAACATCAATGGTTATAAGACCTACAAACCGGAGGATTACCTATACATAAACAAGCATATCTAGCTTCAATGCCTGTAACAATTGACTTTCTTAGGGGCTATAAGAACAGCACCATATACATGTTTACAGCCATCTTTGATTTAAGTTTGAAGTGACGCCATGTAAGTGTGAGAGAAGAACTCTTCCCTAAAGCAACAAACTATTGCGACTATGTTTTTGTTTATGATTCGTCCTATTATCGCCAGAATTGAGAGTTCATATATACTATTGAAAAAGCTAACAGTTTTAAACATTCTGTCTATCTATAAGTAAAAAAAAACATGAATAGCGGTGTACTTTACACCGATATCATTTTGTATGTTGAATGATAGTGTATCGTAAACTTATATTACATCATATTTTTATGATAGTTTAAGTTAACTTATATTATATTGCATTCTTAATGATAGTTTATTGTAAACTTATATTATCTCCTACTTGCACTAGACAGTGGACAGATCTCTATATTGGTCCTCTTAGATCTTAGTGCTGCTTTTGACAACGTCGACCATCAAACATTACTAAAAACCATGCAAAATTATTTTGGGATTTCAGGCTCAGTTCTAGCTTGGTTTCAGTCATACATATCTAACAGATCACAAGTGGTATCAGTAGATAACTGTATATCTTACAGAGCTGACGTGGTTTATGGTGTGCCTCAAGGCTCCGTTTTGGGTCCGGTACTTTTCGTGCTGTATACAAGGCCACTACTTCTACTGCTCGAAAAGCATTCAGTTAAAAGCCAATCATTTGCAGATGATACTCAACTTTACACTCACACTGATCCTTCTGATATTGGCTTTACTGTCCAATTGATGCAGGAGTTCATTGGTGAGGTAAAGTCTTGGATGACTCTAAGCAAGCTTAAACTGAATGATAATAAGACAGAAGCACTGCTATTATGTAACAATAAATCCCGCAGTACTTTAATTCTTCCAAATTCTATTCAGGTGGCTAGTTCTGATATACTGTTCACAACATAGACTAGGAATCTTGGCTACATTATTTCTGACAACATGTCTATCAACAACTTCATCAATCACATTTGTCGCTCTGCCTATACTGCCATTCGTCAGATCAGTTCAATCCATCATTACTTAACAGTTAGTGCAACAAAAACTCTAGTTTGTTCTATTGTTCTAGATCGTATGGATTACTGCAATTCTCTTCTGTCAGGTGCGCCAAAACAATGCATTGAAAAACTACAGAGAGTTCAAAATTCAGCTGCCAGATTAGTTCTAAGGGCAAAAAAACATGACCATGTTACTCCGCTACTTTACACACTTCACTGGCTACCTATACAAGCCCGAATTGATTACAAACTGGCCTATCTGTGTCACAACTTCGTTTCTGACTCATGCCCTTCATATCTTACTGAACTTTTGTCAGTCTACTCACCAAGTCGTCAGCTACGCTCCTCTGCGGATACACGCATTCTCTGTGTCCCTAAGATAAGAACTAAAACACTTGGCGAAAGGTCATTCTCCTTTTGTGCAGCCAAACAATGGAATTCTCTTCCATTACATAATCGTAGCATTTCAACTGCTAAGTCATTCAAGACTGAACTTAAGACACATCTTTTTAAAATTTATTTTCAAAAATAATAAAACCACACTTCTTTAAATGGTTAACGTAGCTGATGTATTGAGTATAGCGAATTGTCATTTATGTAGTTAATATGCTATGAATGTTTCTTTTTATTTATATATGTATTTTTGTTTCCATGTAAAGCGCTGTGAGTCTGGCCCCTTGCTGGGATACAGCGTTATATAAATTATCATTTTATTATCATTATTATTATATCATATGATAAATAATAGTTTATTGGAAAATTATATTATATCAGATGTTAAATGATAGTTTATTGTAAACTGATATTATATCATATTTTCAATGATAGTTTGTTTTTTTTAAAAAGTTCTCACCAGAGAACCAGCAGATACCGTTTCGACTCATTTCGACATTTCTAAACAGTTGCTCTTTATATTTTAGAATTAGTTGACTAATTGTTTAAATTAACCTTCAAAATGCCTAACAATTTTAGGAATAAATCTAATTAATTATAAAATTAAGATCCGTAGCATGATCCAACAAGGAAATCAGTTCTAATTAACGATGTTCTTTTTCCGAATGCAGTTCACTCCTTCTCTCACTTATAGATATCTCTATTGCCTTCTAAATTATAAATATTTCATGTTTATAACAAACACCTCATAAGCACCAGCCCAACGATATTAGTGATTTTAAATCACTAATGTACTTGAACTTATAAGTTTGAATTTTTTTTTTTAAATCCTTTTAGTCCACTTATAAAAACATTGCTTTCACAAATATTTTAAAAATCTCTTTTTATAATAAATTAAGAGCATCAACTCAAACTATGAATAGAATATTTGAATTTAAACTTTATATTAATCACAAAATTATATGTAGCAATTATTATAAAATTATTATTTGGTTTTTGATATAATTGATATAATAAAACTTTGAGATACTCATCAAAAGAAGGACATTTACAACAGAACTCTACCCATAACTTGATAGACATGTCGACATAGACGATTAAACAGTACCCACTTGATAGACATGTCGACATATACAACAGAAGACTACCCACAACTTGATAGACATGTCGTCATATCCAACAGAAGACTACCCACAACTTGATAGACATGTCGACATATACAACAGAAGACTACCCACAACTTGATAGACATGTCGACATATACAACAGAAGACTACTTACAACTTGATATACATGTCGACATATACAACAGAAGACTACCCACAACTTGATAGACATGTCGACATATATAACTCAACACTATCCACAACTTGGTAAACATGTTGACATAGACAATAGAACACTACCCACAACTTGATAGACATGTCGACATAACAACTCAACACTATCCACAATTTGGTAAATTTGTCGACATAGACAATAGAACACTACCCACAACTTGATAGACATGGCGACATATACAACAGAAGACTATTCACAACTTGATAGACATGTCGACATAAACAACAGAAGACTATTCACAACTTGATAGACATGTCGACATATACAACAGAAGACTACTCACAACTTGATAAACATGTCCAATATAGCTGTTTGACGTTTCGTGTGATCGGCCCTTCCATGTTACCATGTAGCTGAATTCTCTTCCTTAAAACTCCTGTTATGATATATATATATATATATATATATATATATATATATATATATATATATANTATATATAATTAAATGTCCATAACTTTTATATTTTATATAAACATACATAAATCTCAGTTAAAATTTTCTTAACATTTATAGTCTAAATAATAAAAAGTGACAGCAAAAGTTAATATATACGCGTTGTTGAAATAGATCAAAGAAACTTTTTTAAAACTAGAGGACATTTATCAGTTAAAAGTATAAACATATAAAATATATTATTTTTATTACATTTACAAATTATGGTTGTGACATTTTTTAAAGCGCTATCGTTAATATCATTTCAATTATATCTTTAACAATTTAAAAAAATTAAAAATAGAGTTTTTAACTGAAATATACATAGAAAGAAGTCTAATAATAATTGAAATATTTTATCGCCTATTCTATCCATAAAACTTTTAAAATTTCCTAAAATGAGTACACGGCCATGTTGAGCAAAATAAATTGCGAAATAGTAATAATACATACCAGGGCGGATTAAGGTGGGTGACGGTTTTGGTGCCCCCGAACTTTTTATATTTTCTAATACAAGTGCACAATTATTTGCACGAACCCTTGAAAATATAATAAAGTTTTAAATGTTATCTATTAACCTGATCGCTATCAGACCTCATAGTCTTAATAATAGAAAAACTTGATTTGATTGGCTCACTAAGAGAACATGTTATAAAATATGGTTTATAATTCTAAAATTTCTAAATTTGATAAGCTCTGGTGGCCGCGTGGAAATGTTTAGGCTTATGATGCCAGCGATGTTTTTTTTTAAAAAAATTATCTCTTCACATTTAAATTTAACAAATCGCAAACACTTCAGTTACTTCTTTGAGTTCGTTTTTTTTCATGAATAATATTTAGTTACAGTTGAAGTGGATTGAGTGGTTTTAATTTAGGCAAAACAACGAACGATAGAGCCTGGCGTGTTTAGCCTCCATTTTATTCTTTTACTAACTAAACTTTTAACACTGAAGAGCGTAAACAATAATAAACATAAAGGGACATCACTCAAACAATATAAAAGTACAGTCATACAAGAGTGAGTTCCCCTAAGAATAATCCCAATATATTACATCCCTTTACCCTTTGTAAATACTAACATAATTGCAAGAGGATAAAGGATAGTACTAACAAAATCCCATGACTCAATAAATATGTTGTAACATAAACATTATATGATTTGAATCAATAAAATCAATTGGTAGATTAAATCATTTCAAACAAATGCAAAATATGCCACAACATAATTTAAAATACAATACAATGAAAGTTAAAGAACTCTTAACTTTTAAATCAAAGGTTCAACCTATCTGGGGCTTTGGCTTTCCTGTTTGACCTTCTCAGTGGCTGTTGATTCGGTGACTTAAGATTCTGACCATCTGAACTCTCTAGCTCAGGGAGTTCAGGAACCAAATCTTTAATTCCAGGATTTACATTTTCTGATTCTAGAATACTTGGTTCACTCATATCAACAGACATTGGTTGTGGAACAAACTGAGTTGGTGTGAACCGGTCAGATCTGGTGGGATTGACAGATTCGCACTCATTATCTGCACAAGTTATTCTTAACTGGTCTGCATGTCTACGGACAATATCTCCATTATTTGTTCTTACTTTATAAGACACAGGTCCTGTACATTGAACAATTTGACCTGGCATCCATTTTTCCCCTCTCCCATAATTTCTCAGATACACATTATCATTAACTCCAAACTCTCTCTCAATGGATGTTTTGTCATGATTTAATTTTTGTGTATGTTGATGTTGGGAAACAGACTTTTGAACAGTTGGATGTAGTAGGTCGAGGTGAGTTTTAATTTTTCTACCACACAGCAATTCGCATGGTGCAACACCTGTTGTTATATGAGGAGTTGTGCGGTATTTAGCTAAGAACCTGTTAACTCTTTCTCTGAGAGAAAATTTGTTACTGGTATTCATTTTTACCATAGCGGTTTTGAATATGCCTACTGCTCTTTCAGCCAAACCATTCCCTGCAGGATGATAGGGTGATGTGGTTATATGCTCAATACCATTTGCTATACAAAATAGTTTAAATTCATGAGCAGTGAAACTAGGCCCATTATCTGAAACAATTTGGTCTGGTAAACCATGGGTTGAAAATATTTCCTTAAGTTCTATAATGGTATCACTTGCAGTGATTGTGTTCATGATTTTAACTTCTAACCACTTAGAATGTGAATCAATAACAATTAAAAACATTTTGTTCATGAAGGGTCCTGCAAAATCTATATGGATACGTTTCCATGGTTC
>MUZC01004665.1:57225-97211 GCA_002072015.1 Radix auricularia | reverse complement strand
GATCTACTGGCAAAAGCAATGGGTCTGTCACCATTTTCATCTATGTGAGATAAAACTGCTCCTAAACCATTTGGTGAAGCATCACATGTTAAGATGAGTCTTTTCCCTGGGTCATAGTGAACCAGCAGGGTGTCAGAAGACAAAGCTTCTTTTGCTGCATTAAAAGCAGTATCTTGATGTTTTCCCCAGTGCCAAGTTGCATTTTTCTGCAGTAACTTGTACAGTGGTGATAGTTTATCAGACAGATTCCCTATGTACTTTGCATAATAATTTATCAAGCCCAAAAAACTCTTAGTTGTTGGGTATTTTAAGGTTTGGGTGCTTCTTTAATGGCTTTTGTTTTCTCAGGTTGAGGTCTGAGACCTTGTCTACTCAATCTATAACCCAGAAAACTAATATCTGTCAGCATAAATTGACACTTTTCTTTGTTTATTTTTAAACCCTTTTTACCAACTATTTTCAAGACCTTATCAAGTGTTTTAAAATGTTCAGTGTCATTCTTACCAGTAATGTATAAATTATCAAAGTAAACACAAACATTTGGAATGTCCTGAAAAATACTGTCCATGACAGCCTGGAAAATTCCAGGGCTAGATGATATCCCAAAACATAGTCTTTCATACTGGTAGAGACCCTTATGTGTGTTTATTGTCGTATAGACTTTTGACTCTGGATGAAGTTCTAGTTGAGTGTAAGCATGACTAAAGTCTAATTCAGTGAATTTGTCTCCTCCTGCTAACTTCAAAGAAATATCCTCAATGTTAGGAATAGGGTACATATTTAGTTCTATTTGCTTATTCAGTGTAGCTTTATAGTCACCACAAATTCTTACAGAACCATCCTTCTTTAATACTGGCACAATGGGCGTTGCCCAATCGGAATAGTCTACCTTCTTTATGATGCCCTTAGATTCCAATCTATTTAGTTCATTTTCAATTTTATCCCTCATTGCATAAGGTGGAACTCTAGCTTTGCAGTATCTTGGATTTGTATCTTTAATGCTTATCTTCACTGTCCTATCATTTAGTAATCCTGAATTACCAAAAACACCTTCATTTTCAGATAAAACTTTATCTAGTGAAGTAAAACTAGGTTCTCTTGCTTTGTTCACTGCAAATATACTTTCCCAGTCTAACTTAAGATCAACTAACCAGTTCCTACCTAGTAATGGTGGTCCATTTCCTTCAACTACAAAAAGAGGAAGTTTAACACTTTGACCATTGTAGCTTATATGAACAATACACTCTCCTATCACTGGAACATTGTCACCTGTGTATGTTGTTAGGCACTTGTGACATGGTTGTAGAGGCACTGATCCTCCTGTGACAGCGTCAATGTCCTTCTTTGCGATGACGGTTAGAGATGCTCCGGTATCAAGCTGGAAGATGATGCTCTTACCGTTGATACAAACTGGTATGTTGATGGGAGCATGACTTGTTGATTTCACAGAGAACAGGTTGAACTCCGGCTGCGGATCACTTTGAGCATTTTCACTGGTAGAGTGGTTCATTGGTTGTGTTAGGCTGTCTTGGTGACAGTTAACATAGTGCTGCCTTTGGTGGCGGTACTGTGTAGACTGGCTAGATCTAGCAACAGACGAAGACTTTGCAAAGCAGGCCTTGGCAATGTGACCTTGCTTACTGCAATCATAGCAAGTTGATGACTTGAATTTGCACTGATGAGATGCATGGGGACCGTTGCATCGATGACATTTTTGATAATTTTTACTAGATTTAGATCTAGGTTTAGAACTTGCAGGCTGTTTAGCATAAGTTGAGTTGCTCTGATGGGGTTGGTGTTTGTTGACTGACCTGCTGTTTACTGCATGGATCCCTGAAGGCGTCAGAGATCTGGCCGCATCGGATGACTGTTGGAATGAAGTTGCAAGTTGTATTGCTTTTTCCAATGTTAGATCTGTCTCGAGAAGCAACTTTCTCTGTACATTCGGGCTGTTCAGACCGGTGACAAACTTTTCACATAGTCTCTCAGACAGGGTGTCGCCAAATTCACAGAATTCACTTAGATGACGTAGTGCTGCAATATATTCTGAAATAGACTCGTTTGGTTGACGAGTCCTACCGTCAAATTTGGCTCGACACAGGAACTTTGGTGGTGCAGGCGCATGGTGATTTATGAGGAGTTTGCTCAGCTCGTTAAAGCTCTTAGTAGCTGGACTAGATGGTGCACATAAGTCCTTTAATAGCCTAAATTGTTGAGGCCCTATGACTTTTAACAAAATAGCTCTCTTTTTGGCTTCCATCGTCACGTCGTTGGCTTCAAGATAGAAACTTAACCTATCTAGATAATTCTGAATGGTTTCATCATCCGAACTAAATTCTTTAATCTGGCCATATAGAGCCATGATTTTACAAATACTTATCAAATATGCTCTATCAAGCTTCTTCTTCAGTAAGCATATGCTCTTTTTTAATGGATGATTAATCCTCGTCGCCAATGAAGTGGATTGNTGAATTATAGATTTTGATTTTTTATAAATCTCATATTAGAAAAAATACGTTTTTGGGGCCCCAGCCCCCTGGGTGTGTATTTAAAAAATCTTTCACACCGACTTTCATCGTGAGAGGGTACTTAAAAATTTCTCAAAGTTTCATGCTCCTACCTGCACGGAAAAATGGAGAATAATGAAGAGTCGGTTTTTAATATAAGAAAAACTATATTTGGGCCACCGGTCCCCTATGAGAGTGAATTTTAACATTTTTTTTGACAATTTTCGTCAGGAGCGTGTACTCAAAAAATTAACCAAAGTTTCATACTTATGCGGGAAATAGGAGAATTAGTGATTTTCAATTTTTATATTGCTCTTATAAAGAAAAAACCATTTTGGGGTCCCCGGCCCCCATGAGTGGAAAATTTAACAATTTTTTTCAATTATAATTTGGAGCATGTAATCAAATAATTTCCAAAGTTTCATGCACTGGAAATAGGAAAATTGGTGATTTTCATTTTTTTAGAGCCTCCATATGGAAAAGAAATTTTTGGGGCCCCCGGACGGACATGAGAGAGATTTTTAAAATTCTTTTTCGCCAATTTTCGTAGTGACAGGGTACCCAACAACTTCCTATAGTTTCATGCTTCTACCTACACGGGAATTTAGAGAGTCGGTTTTTAATAGAATAATAATAATAATAATAAAATGATAATTTATAAAGCGCTGTATCCCAGCAAGGAGCCAGGCTCACAGCGCTTTACATGGAAACAACAATACATATATAAATAAAAAGAAACATTCATAGCATATTAACTACATAAATAATAATATAAGAAAAACTATATTTGTGCCCCCGGCCCCCATGATTGGGAAATTTAACAATTTATTTCAAATTATAATTGGGAGCATGTACTTATCAAATTTCCATAGTTTGATGCTTCTACCTAAACTGGAAATAGGAAAATTTGTGATTTACAATTTTTATAGACCCCAAAAAAAGAAGAAAAATTTTTTTTGGCCCCCGGCCCCACATGAGTGAGATTTTCAAAATTATTTTTAGTCAATTTTTGTAGACAGAGGATTCCCAACATCCCCAAAGTTTCATGAATCTACCTACACGGGAAGTTGGAGAATTAGTGATGAATCAGTGAGTGAGTTAGTCAGTCAGTAAGGGCTTTCCCTTTTATTAGTATAGATATATAATTAAATATCCATAACTTTTATATCTACATAAACATACATAAATCTCAGTTAAAAATTTCTTAACATTTATAGTCTAAATAATAAAAAGCTATCTTGTTGTAGCAGATCAAAGACACTTTTTAAAACTAAATGACATTTATCAGTTAAAAGTATAAACAAATAAAATATATTATTTTCCTTACATTTATAAATTATGGTTGTGACATTTTTTAAAGCGCTATGGTTAATATTATTTCAATTATATCTTTCACAATTTTAAAAAAATTAAAAATAGAGTTTTTAACTGAAATATGCATAGAAAGAAGTCTAATAATAATTGAAATATTTTATCGTCTATTCTATCCATAAAACTATTAGCATTTCCTAAAATGAGTACACGGCCATGTTGAGCAAAATAAATTGCGAAATAGTAATAATACATACCAGGGCGGATTAAGGTGGGGGCTGAATGAGCTATAGTCAGGGACCCCTGACGGTTTTGGTTCCCCCGAACTTTTTATATTTTCTAATACAAGTGCACAATTATTTGCACGAACCCTTGAAAATATAAGAAAGTTTTAAATGTTATCTATTAACCTGATCGCTATTCAGACCTGATAGTCTCAATAATCGAAAAACTTGATTTGATTGACTCACTAAGAGAACATGTTATAAAATATGGTTTATAATTCTAAAATTTCTAAAGTTGATAAGCTCTGGTGGCCGCGTGGAAATGTTTAGGCTTATGATGCCAGCGATGTTTTTGTTTTTTTTTAATGTTCTCTTCACATTTAAATTTAACAAATCGCAAACACTTTAAACAGTTACTTCTTTAAGTTCGTTTTTTTCATGAATAATATTTAGTTACAGTCTTATATTAGGTGCTAGCGATTATTTTATTTAAAGAACGCTGTCTGGAATAAGGCCCTCGTTTGATTGCAGCTAAGGGCCCCCTGCAGACTTAATCCCCCCTTGAATACATATACAAGAATAAAAACATACAGATCCTCGTCCTTTCGGTCTGTAACATTTAAGTTTATATTTGTGTTACGTCATTAAGTTTCGATCCCATTCGTTTTGTTTAATTAAAAATATTGAACAAGTAGCAAGTATGTCAATGAGCTCACTGAAATCGGGGAATCTCAAACTATAGATATGTTAATTATTTAATGTAAGAAGGAAAACTGTTAAAAGATAAATGTAATGAAGTCATGTAATGTAGGGACGTGGTGGTCGAGAGGTAGCGCTCTCGACCGTCATACCGATGGTCACGAGTTCGAATCCACACGAAAGTGAGGATTTGTTCTCGGGGCCTGAGGAGTCCCCGAGCAACCCAGCTCCGAATAAGTACCTAACTAGACAATAGTTAGGCGGCTGGGGTAATGCGTGGAACCCCCATAGCCGTGGCCTGTGACCGCTGCATCACTTGCCAACAGATCATCTCTCATGGTCTGTGGACGCAATTATCTTCTGCATAGAAGGAGCGTCTGTATATCTAAGATAAGATAAGAGAAGTCATTTTTGGTTCACATTATCTTTTTAGAAATGAATGATATTTTTATTTTACAGAAATCATTTTTTTTCATGTCAAAAATGAAATACTATATCAGTATAAATTATTTAAACATTCTAGGCAATATCGTAGGCAACATTTATCCTAAAAATGTAATGACAAATAGTAAAAATATTTCATACAAATTTAGGTTCATTTATAAGTCGCAAAAAATTAACAGAAAATTTTAGAAGAAATATAATATAAAGATTATAGATTTGTTTGTGCATTTGTATCCTATGGTTAAATGAAGTTTAAAACTGGTAAATGTTTATTTTGAAGCAGATAATTTTGAAATCCTATCACAATAATTGTAATTAAGTTAAAGTTCTAGTTTAATAAGTTTATTTGCACTACCTGATAACTTTTATTAACGTTCAAAGTAAAGTAAAGATGTGGAAGTAGTAATGGCGTCGTGTGAAATACAGATGTCCTTGCCATAGCTTTCAATCTTAAAGGTACATAACAAATGCATTCTATTTAGTTAGTAATATTGTTTCTAAAAGAGTTAAGAACGCTTAACTAATTTTTTAAAGTTCGTAAACATAAATTACCCCGATGTTACAATAAGTATAGATTTTCTCAGGCAGGTATAGAATTTAGTTTGCTTTTTATTCAGCCGCCCAGTCGCTTATAGGACAACAACACGAAAACATCAAACAGTTGACTTACCAACTGACCATGTATGTCAAGGTGTGGGCAGTAATCTTTTGTTTATTAGGTAAGTATGTCAAGGTCTTAGTACATTAAGTATTGGTTGCAATTAATTGAAACTGAAATACATGCTATATTTTTGTTAGATATCAGAATGTGATTGATTTGATAATTATATTTAACTGTTTCTAATAATGACCTGTTCAAATGATAATTGAATTGACCACAACTCGGTTCGTAATACTTGGGGGCGAGGAAGCAGTGCACAACTCTCACCCCTACATGGCGTCCCTTCAAAAATACACCAATGGCGACTGGAAACATTTCTGTGGTGCTGTACTCATAGCTCCTAACAAGGTCAGTTGTTTGTGAGACTGATAGCTGCTAATTAGGTCAGTTATTTTTGATGCAGATAGCTACTAACAAGGTCACATGTTTGTGAAGTTGATAGCTCCTGAAAAGGTCAGTTGTTTGTGAGACTGATAGCCCTTGAAAAAGTCAGTTGTTTGTGAGACTGATAGCCCTCGAAAAGGTCAGTTGTTTGTGAGACTGATAGCCCTTGACAGGTCAGTTTTTCATGAGACTGATAGCCTCTGACAAGGTCAGTTGTTTGTGAGACTGATAGCTCATAAAAAGGTCAATTGTTTGTGAGACAGATAGCCCTTGACAAGGTCAGTTGTTTGTGAGAATTATAGCCCTTGACAAGGTCAGTTGTTTGTGAGAATGATAGCCCTTGACAAGCTCAGTTGTTTGTGAGGTTGTAGCTCTTGACAAGGTCAGTTGTTTGTGAGAATGATAGCCTATGACAAGCTCAGTTGCTTGTGAGGTTGTAGCCCTTGACAAGGTCAGTTGTTTGTGAGAATGATAGCCCTTGAAAGGGTCAGTTGTTTGTGAGGTTGTAGCCCTTGACAAGGTCAGTTGTTTGTGAGACTGATAGCCCTTGACAAGGTCAGTTGTTTGTGAGAATGATAGCCCTTGACAAGGTCAGTTGTTTGTGAGGCTGTAATACTTGAAAATGTTATTTTTGTGAGGCTGCTGCCTTACGTAAGTTCATTTTTTATGAATGGAGAGCACGCCAACAAGGTAAGGGTTAATTAGCCTTTCAGGACGATACAAAACAACAAACGTTTAATCAAAAAGCTTTTCTCAATGAACAAACTATACACAAATAAAACAAATATAGAAAATAAATAATAGAAACCTAGCTGCGGTTTAAATCCAAAGAATTAATGAAAAACTCATTGAAAGACTGTTACTAGCTCTTTGGAAGACAGTTCACACGTGTGCTGTCAGCAAAGACTCATTGAAAGACTGTTACTATCTCTTTGGAAGACAGTTCACACGTGTGCTGTCAGCAAAGACTCATTGAAAGACTGTTACTAGCTCTTTGGAAGACAGTTTACACGTGTGCTGTCAGCAAAGACTCAAATCTAGAGCATCGCTTGTGGGGAAAAGAAACAATTGACACTGTGGTTGAGGGCAAGGACAAAAATCACAAATTGAACTGATTAAAAAAAACAACAAATTTTTGTGACAAAAACTATATTACACGTATTTTTACCAGTGGGTACTCAAATCCCGCAAGTTAGTGCAGGCTTAATTTCAAATCTAACTTATCGTTCAAAGTTAAACATTAAATAAGCGAAAAAAAAGTATAAGCAAAGAAAATAATTTGAATTACTCCCAAAAGTTTACGCACTAACACTGAAATAAAAAAATAAACCTTAACAAAATTGTTGGTAAACTTTAGATATAATGACATTAAGTATAGAACTGGGATAACCTGGCCATATTACCTGCAAGTGTTTGACTCTAAAATGTTAAACAACAATTGAGAGCTAAATTAAAGCATTATTTGTTACGATACCATTCGGAAGTCTGAATGCTTTTAAGAATTTTTTCTTAAAACTTTTATTGATGTTAATTGCACGATTGAAAAATTTCCATTTCCTTTAACACTTAAAAGAGATGAAGAAATATTTGATATAAATCTACACTTATATACAGTGCTTTTTTGTGTATCTAAAATAGGTGACGGGACTCAATGAAGGATTTCCTAACTTTCAACTAACTGTTCGCACTTCGATGTTGGCTAAAATAAAAGAAAAGTAATATTTTTAACGCACAATAAAAAAGGTGCCGGTACGCTGAACCGGTGCGTACCGGCACAAAAAAGCAGTTCTTATATAATTAAAACTGTAAAATCAAATTACAACATAACTGTAAAATCCAATAAAATTATAGCTGTAATATCGACTTAAAATACAACCTTACAAACAAAACAAAAAAGTAAATTTCTTTTTATTTTGCATATTTTTGTTATTAATAAAGTATGTTGAAATTATTTAAATTTTAATTCCTATAAAAGTGTGCATTTTTTATTTTATTATATTTTTTTTTTTAATTATTTTTTTTTTGTAGTTACGAAGTCATTAGTCGAAACCTTTCTGGTCGTGTTTGTTGAAAATAAAAGTCAGATTTATTGTTATCATTACACATTTTTGATGTGCATTTGTATTTTCTTTAAATGCCTTTTTTCAATAGCCCAAACTTTCGATGTTTAGTTACGTCCTGTCAGGCTAACCCTTACCTTGTTTTGTTACGTCCTGTCAGGCTAACCCTTACCTTGTTTTGTAACGTCCTGTCAGGCTAACCCTTACCTTGTTTTGTTACGTCCTGTCAGGCTAACCCGTTACCTTGTTGACTTCTTTTCATTTACTTTTTAAAAAGCCTGATTGCAGTCTCACACCTCATATTTGTTTTTATGTAAACAAATTGCAGCAGTTAAAAAATACACTTGTTTGTTCATTTTATCGTCGATAAAATTTAAGTACTAAAAAATACCGCGCAGAAGGCACAATGTTTACTGAAAGACGTATCCTTTTGATAGAATGATACACGATTATATCGGCAATATCATCCAAGTTTCTTTTAGAGACAAAGTTCGAGAGAGTTTAAGGAGAAAAAATATTTCCTGTGATGATTGCACTTGTCCTTAAACATATTTGGATAGAATCATTATTTCAAATATTTTTGTTCTGCTACAGCTAGTTATCGCTGCCGAATGTTTTAAATATTTTTGTTCTGTTACAGCTAGTTAATGCTGCCCAATGTTTTAAATATTTTTGTTCTGTTACAGCTAGTTACTGGTGCCCAATGTTTAAATATTTTTGTTCTGTTACAGCTAGTTACTGGTGCCCAATGTTTACATATTTTTGTTCTGTTACAGCTAGTTACTGGTGCCGAATATTTTAAATATTTTTGTTCTGTTACAGCTAGTTACTGCTGCCGAATATTTTAAATATTTTTGTTCTGTTACAGCTAGTTACTGCTGCCCAATTTTTTAAATATTTTTGTTGTGTTACAGCTAGTTACTGTTCCCCAATGTTTTAAATGTTTTTGTTCTGTTACAGCCAGTTACCTCTGCCGAATGTTTTAAACTATTTTTGTTCTGTTACAGCCAGTTACCTCTGCCGAATGTTTTAAATATTTTTGTTCTGTTACAGCTAGTTACCGCTGCCCATTGTTTTGACAAGAAGTTTACAAAAACACGCATCAGGATAGGAGCCATAAACATAGTGAAGGATTTACCGAAGAACAAGTACAGTCAGACTAGAGACATTAAGAAGATCATCATTCACCCGAAGTATTTAAAAGGTGTGACAATAAACGACATTGCTGTTATCTATCTGACTGAACCTGTTGAACTCAACACAAACGTAATGGTAAGTTATTTTTATATTTAACGATAACATTTATTTGTATGCTAAATAATTGGTCACTTATAAAAACAATCTATATATCTAATTCTCTACATGGACAATAAGTAGCAAGCTGTCTGAACTCTGACCCCACCGACCAATCAGATTGCAAGAAAAGTTAGTAAATATTCAAAATTTCGTTGAATTAAAGTCAGTTACTATCTTCTTTCAGAACAACTAAGTACTACGTATTGCGTAATGTAATGGTTATAACATTGGCCTAACAAAAGGAGGTCACAGGTTCAATCCCCAGTAAACACGTTACTTTTTAACTTAACAAAAAATGTGTTTGTGCCCGTTCATTTCCCACTATCTTTTCGATCACCATAACAAGCACAAGACGAGTAGGAATAAGCTTGACGAATGACCTTTCTCAGGTTATGCCAATTAGTTGATGGTTGGTAACCAGGTGCATGGTTGTTGGTGGCAGGTGGCTAGCCACAGTCCACATGTTTCCAGATCAACAATGCGTCTTATTTATTTCTGAATCTGAGGTTCATCCGTGTTGTTCTGATTTCATCATGATGTATTTTTGTGTCTGCTCAACCCTTCCACTTTCCTTGCATTACATAGGAACAAATCTGTGATGTATTTTTGTGTCTGCTCAACCCTCTCCACTTTCCTTGCATTATATAGAAACAAATATGTGATGCATTTTTGTGTCTGCTCAACCCCCTCCACTTTCCTTGCATTATATAGGAACAAATCTGGGATTTATTTTTGTGTCTGCTCAACCCTTTCCACTTTCCTTGCATTATATATGAAAAATTCTGCGGTGTATGCTACGCTGCGAGTGTCTAATAAAAATGAAATCCTTGTATACACGTTCAAGTGCATGGATATATTTAGATCAATCTGTTGATGACATCCATATTTTTATAGTTTGAATATATATCATTATATAGTAACTATGTCACTCTATTCATGACATCCACATTTGTAAAGTTTGAACATATGTCATTACATAGTAACTATGTCATTCTGTTTAAAAAAATTAAAATTTATAAAAAGAACAGACATTCTGTATATTTAATATGTCACATAATCTACAAAACCTGTATTCACCATAAGCGGAGATGCAAAATATGTCACTCAACCTACAAAACTTGTATTCACCATAAGCGGAGATGCAAAATATGTCACTCAACCTACAAAACTTGTATTCACCATAAGCAGAGATGCAAAATACATGCATATCAACAGTCACATCGTTCTTATTAACTTTACGCTTATAGAAAGCTGAGATAGCTCCTGTAGGAAGCAACTTCGAGGGAGAAATATGTGTGATAGCTGGATGGGGGATCAGCGAGGAATTCCCTGGGGCCTCTCCAGATCTGCGAGAGGCTTTTCCTCGGGTAATATCCACGGATGACTGTAATAAGTACGGTTGGAATGAAACATTTACCGAAAAACATATTTGTGTCTTTGATAAAAATAAAGGTAAAAAACGTTGTTAATTTACATCTTTTTTTAATGATTGGAATTATAACGGAAAGCTTAAACATTGTCTTAAAAAGAGTAATAAAGCACATTTTTTAGAATAGGCATTTGAAAATAAGTGTATGACTTTTTGTAGGAGTAATTTTATGTTGAAACGTGAGGGTAAATTCTGCTTGATGAAAACAAAATTAACTAGCTTTGAAAAGCGAAATTTTGATACAAAATAAGAACATGTTCATCACGAATATTTGAATTTAAAGATCCTTTATACGGAGCAAGAGCATGCAAGGGTGACAGTGGCGGCGCCCTAATGTGTGGATTACGATATCAGTACCTAGCTGGTGTCACTTCTGCTGGAGGCAAAGATTGCAAAGGTAAGATAAATAGTTTTCTCTACTTTTAAGCAATATTGGTAATTATACAAATAATGTATGATTTTTTTTACCACTTTAATAGTGGAATTTTTTGTAATGGTAAGCATGTGATTTTATGTAAAGAGATACATACCAGTGATGTAATGTTAGTTTGAGACTTAAGTATTTTAGGGTGAGAATAAGGTAAAACCTTAACGAAAAAATTTAATTAAAATTAAACTTTGTATTAGAAAATATCCAGGGTGTAAACACGTAAAAAAAATTATTTAACATACAAATAAGTGATATTCTACATTCTGATAGATTTTATTTTACAGTGTACCAATTTGGCGTCATTCTGTGCAACTTGCTTATAAGAACTTAAGTCTTTATCTCGTTTTGACTTGTGTTACCATGCTCTAAATTGTAGATCTTTTACCCTGCTTTGCACTGCAGCTTTGTTTTACCCTGCTTTACATTGCAGATTTAACTTACCATACTCTTCATTGCAGATTTAACTTACCATACTCTTCATTGCAGATTTAACTTACCATACTCTACATTGCAGATTTTTTTACCATGCTCAAAATTGTAGTTTTTTAAAAACTTTTTTAAATGATTTCCTTTTGTTTTACATAGCAGGCGTTTTTTTCTCTATATCTTTCTTTTTGTATGGTTCATTATTTAACCTATAACTGATACATAATATCAGAAGAACTTTGATGTGCCGGAAAGAAAGTTACTTTGGCCCATTTATTTATTTTTTGAAATTCTTATATTAACTTGCGGTGTCTGAGAACTTGCCGAAAAATATTTTTTAACCCATTTTCTCATAAGCTAGCGAGCTGAATATTTGCTGGCAGATTCATGCCAATACTAATAATAAAGTCTCTAAATTGCAGAACGATCGAATGAACAGCAATAAAATCATAGATTTTTAAAATTGTTTTATTTATCTCTATCTATAGCATGTTAATTTTTTAGATAGAATGTTGTTTTGCGTTTTATGTTCAACAACTTTTCATGTCGCACAATTTGGTGCGCATTATATTGGCATTACTTTTTAAAAAAGGTAGTGATTATAGCCTCGTCAGGACGACCCAATATGCGGCTGCTTACGCGCTCGTTCACTTCCGGTTATTGCTATTCTTGGTAACATTGTTTTATGACGTTAAAAATTTCAAGTGTGAATATTGCTGTGTGGTCGTATTGATAGTAATTTGTACGCTACATGGTAGGTCCGGAGTTCTATTCCTAATTGATGCCATTTTTTTATTTTCAAACAATACTACATGAAATGATAATGAATAAGATTTTCTTTTAAAATGGTTTGTTTTGATGTTAGGTTAAGGGATAGACTTTAGGGTTACGTTAAGTGATAGTTATTAGGGTTTGGGTTAGGTTTAGTGATAGTTTTTAGGGTTTGGGTTTGGTTTAGTAATAGCTTTTACGGTTTGGGTAAGGTTTAGTGATATTTTTAGGGTTGGGTTAGGTTTAGTGATAGTTTTTAGGGTTTTGGGTTAGGTTTAGTGATATATTTTAGAGCTTGTTTAAATTTTATAAATATCATTTTATAAACAATGTTTCCAAGCATAGCAATAACCGAAAGTGGACGAGCGCGTATGCAGCCGCATATTGGGTCGTCCTGACGAGGCTATAATCACTACCTTTTAAAAATATATTCACGATTTGTGCGCATTTTATTAAACACGTTTTACGAGACATAACTAGAAATTTGTATTTTTGGATTGTTTTGTTCTGCGTGTTATAATGAACATCCTTATAGTTATTTCTCGTATATAGGTCTCAAGGATTCATAATTTTAAAAAACTTTTTTTTTAACGTTTTTAAAAATATTTTTCAAAAAAGTATACTTATGTTTTAACTCTTTGAGAACGTAAAACAATCACATAAATACTGAAATGCGTTTTATTAATTTTACGGAGATAAATTATGTGTAGGAATATCGTCCCTTTTTTTACAGACGAACTTCCAAGTATCTTCACACGTGTCTCTGAGTACAAAGATTTGATTCTCTCAACATAACTGTAATGTCAAATCACTACAATTCTATACCGTGCAATCTAGTCTAACAACTATAACAAGACCATTACGAAATTGAGATTGCTGAATTACGTCGTGTGTTTGAATTAAAGATGTATTCCAAATTTTGTTTTAATTTTTTTTTTGTGTATCAAATAATTTTTGTCTGCAAATTTGCAACCGATAAATTTATGTCCCTCCCTTTAGTCCTGACACTGATGTACTCGTCGTGGCACAACTCCCAAGTATTTACACAATCTGATGGAGTGATGACCACCATTGGCTGGACACGTACTGGACCTTCGTATCCAAAGAAGGTCTTTGTACCGGGCTAATAGGCTCGGAGCACACGGTGTTAAAAGAATTGCTATAAAGATACGGTTAATAACACATAGAAGCCTTTCAGCATTGGGCACTGGGCATAAGTCCTGGGAGGCAGTAGCCAGGTACCGAGCCTTCTGGTACCTTATGGTACAGAATGGACAATAAACTGCTAAGTCGAGACGACAGGCCTAAAGGGATCTGACTCACTGCCCTTAACATCCAGATGGATTCCGAAAAATCTCATGTTTTACAAATTGACACACATTTCGGGCAAGAATATCCCTATACACATATAAAAATCTAAGTATGTGTGTAAGTTTTTTCGTTATAGCTAGACTGTTTAGAGGTTTTTCGAAAAACTCCGGGACATTTTTGTTCAATTCCGGGACAAATTAAAAATAAGTTTAAAAACCTAAAAAATTTCAATAAATAGCTCACTTAAATCATAAAGCAATCATATATTAAAATAGCCATTCATTAATTTTAAAAAAAAAATTATTCTCTTTTAAAACTATTTAAATTCAATATATTTTTAAATAAGTAACCCTTTCGAATATTACTCTACATTTGTATATGTATTTTTCGCTAGAGTGTTGTTTTTTTTTTCAAGAAAAGTGTCATTCTTCTTGATGGCTTCATAGAAAATCCTTTAATTCATGTTTGAATTGTATTGAATTGATAAGAGGGCATCAACTGTGGAGACCTCCCTCTGGCTTCTTTGGTCAGTCCAAATCTGATTCATGTAAGAAAACAAGCGCTCAACTTCAGTGGAGGTTCCTGCTAATGCGAAAGCAAATTGCACTAGTTTTTCCAAATTTACCAGCTGTCCTGTGTTGGTGCTAAAGTGAATAAATAAATTTGCCCAAATCTTATGAGGTGAAAGCTTTTCTTTTAACGATTTCTGCAAATTGTCAGTTTGTATTTGGATCGACGTGCTTGACAAAAGTTCAAAAAATATGAATGACATTTAAATTTTTGACTTTATTCATAAAAAATACTTAATTTCATACAAAAACTATTTAATTTCTAAATTCCGGGACAAATTGCGTCCCTGACAGGATTCCGGGTTAAATTTAGGGACTCTCCCGGCAAATTACCAACAGATGGACAGTCTAGCTATAGCTGACTAAACAATTCATAAGATCACGATGAAACGTTAGGAAATTGTTTAGTATGATTTTGGGATGGTTTGGGAGAAAAAAGAAATTGAACATTGACAATCATAGGTGGGCCGATGGCCCAAGTGTTTTTTTTTCTTTCGTGAGTTATATAAAATTAGTTTAAGCATCAGCTACATGGAAAATGAATTGATCTTGCTTAAACCTAGCGCGCAATAATTTATGGCCATATAAAATGAAATATGGCGTTGAATGCCTATTGGCCATTTCTTTGGTGTCGGGAGCCCAAAGTCTTTATTTTCGGAAGCGTCTATGGCTTTATTATCTTTTTGACTTTACAAGACCTTAACAGATATGGAAAAATATATCTATTTTGATTTAGATCGAATTTAGCAGGTATTTTAAAATAGCTTAGAGAGTCACAATTTATCAAATAACTTACAACCCCGCCCTTTCTCCGATATGACGCCATAAAGTTTTGACTATCCCCTTCAAGAGCCATTAATTCTAAATGAAAATTTTCATGTGGCAAATTAAATTTTGTCGTTTAAAAAAGTACTGAATTTTAGCATGCACTCTAATGTTGAAACACTCGTGAGGCGATTGAAAGCGTTATGAAGTAGATTGTAAGCTATTAAATAATTAACCTAAACTTTTTTACGCGTTTTTTAAACACAACCCTCACTCTCGTCGAACATTGTCACATATTTGTGACACCCTTTCCCTAGGAAAATTACATTATTCAAGCACGGTCCCTAACCCACAGAACTCTTTCCAGTCTTCCAGTGCCTTACAAAGAGAACATACATAATTATACATTTGTTTGGTCACCTGGTGAGGTCAGCACTCCCTGCTCCCTTCTAATAAAGTATTTTTAAAAAGAGAAACAATTTCTTACCACCTGAAAAAAGTGTATATAAAAAAAGATATACAGAAGAGAGAAGATAGAGCGAGAGTGGGTCAAACAAAGAGGTTTAAAGAACCAAATTAAGGTAAATATCTTAACTAACTTCTGGCCATCTTCCTCACCTTACAACACAGAAATGCATATTATTTTCGCCTCGCGCTGATAACATAAAAGCAGTTAATGACAAACAAAGTTTTTTTCAAATAAGAAAATAATTCGTTACCCAATAAAAATGAAAAGATTTTTTAAAACGTAATAACGCGTAATATATTTCTTTATTGGAGCGCGTTCGTAAGGTAAAACAGCATTCTGAGAATCAATGTTCTCCGTAAGGTTTGATGGTTGTGTGCTAAAAAAAAATATGGTGTGTAAAGTTTAACAGCTTACCATTTTTGGTTTGAAACATTTTTGACATCTGACAAAAATACAACCACCAATTGGATCGATATACTTTATGTGAAAAAAAAATATTGAAATCAAAAATATCTATATTAGATAAAATGAAATAAACAAGATTTATAAATGTATATATTTGTTCAGCGGTTTTTGTCATGAATAAAGCAACAAAATGCCAACATACTCGTATGTCGCTAATATCTGGCGTCTGTCTTTCAACAAAATCATATCATTTAGACTTCGTCAAGGTTGATGTGATGTCCATCAGTCTGATATGATTTAATCCTCATAAGCAAGTCAAAATGTAACTCTTCGAACATATTTCTAGATTTTACTTGTACATAATTCATTCGGCTAGATCCACGTTCGCAATGAGCGTTTCATGCAAGAATTATTGCACAAATATCCAAACAGGAGGGCAATGTCGCTGAATCATTCCTCATTCATGACAAACTAAATCACATCGTCTAAAGTGTGCATCAACCCCACATTTTTCTTTCTTTAAGCCCAATTCTTAAATGACAATACTGCTCTTTAAGTTTCTTCAAAATGTCTTCAGAGCTTTTAAGAATACTTTGCATTTAGAAACTAGAACAACAAGTTCTGCTTGTCCAAGATTAAAATTTTATGTGTCGACTAACACTTACGACCCAAATATTCGCCATATCATCAAGTCGCTTCCAAGAAATCGAAAGACCAAGTACCAACTCAGACAATGAAACGAATTTGTGATGGACTCATGTTTTCATAATCACAGCCCGAAAACATTATAGCAACCATTTCAGATCAATGAACATTTTTACCAAGGTGCTGACCTCTTAAGCTATTGATCCCTCCTTTTACAAACTGGCATGGCTTCATGGTCGATATATTTTTATTTTGTAAAGCTTGCTTAATTTGGCAAGTTTTCTTAATACTTCATGAATGACACTATGGAACAGTCTGAAACTGTGTCTCTCTGAGCTCCTTTAAACAATATTTATTGACTTGGTTGTTATACAAACCTGCTCTTCACAGTATTTACTCAGTGATTGTATACTAGGTTTTCAATAATACGCGTAAAGCAAAGTGCCGTGAAAGCCACCTTAATCAGTGTCGTCAAAAGCAATCCTGCTGTATGTGCCCAGGGCAATCTGAGTTGTTATTTCACCTCACTGTCACCTAAAACACAACACCCAAAGTTTTGATTAAAATATCAGACCGTCTTATTCGTGACATGAATGTCTTTTTTGTAAGTTGTCGGCGAGTGATATAAACAACTTTTGTCTGCTTCCAGGTTAGCCACAAAGCCAATTATTTTTATTTTTAACGGGAGTATTTTTCTTGTGTTTTTGCTAGATGAATAAGTGGAATGTTGTTGCTGAAGTCTGTTTGCTGTATATGAGATATGGGAAATACATTCTGGACATTGATAAATACTTGTTTTCTTTATTGAATCTTAAAAGATGTTGCGACCGAGTTTCGCGTAGAATAAGAAATAAAGTCTCCACTAACTTTTCTTTCAAAGGTGCAGAAATTCTATTTTTTTCGTATTGAATTTTGTATGCGCTGTAAGTCAAAACTTAAAGGTAACATTAATGGGTACAAGACCTACAAACCGGAGGATTACCTATATATAAACAACTATATCTATGCCTGAATGCACGTAACAAATATTTTTTTAAAAAAACTCAAAGTCGTTGAATTCATAATTTTTCTCCAAAATTAAAACAATCAAAGAAAACCAATCTTTTGATTTTGAAAATAGAAAAATCGTACCATCCACTAACTCATCTGTGTGTGGGTGTGGGAATCGTCCCTGATGTCAATACTTCAAAACTAAGTTTGCTTGATATCTTTTAAAACAGAAATGTCCAGCATTTTTAGAAATCTTTCTGGTGTTGCTGTTTATTTTCTTTTGTTTTTATCGTAACTAGTTTTTAGTTTGTTTGCATGTTGATACTTTTACAGTTAATGCAGATTAACTGATAATTTTTAATGAACTGTTTTCACTTTTAATATAATATTTTAATTACATTTTTTTCTAAATAAAAAAACCTGGCGTATATTTTGTGACATAAAATTGAACACAGAAAAATTTTATACTTTGGTGTCACCTCACCTTGGTGTCAATTATTCGATAATGACAGGTATATCCATTATTAAATAGATTGAAATGAACAGGTGATTTTAACTTTTAATTTTTTACTGAATGGAGCCTATTATGTCATTTTTTGCTTAAATGAACTATATAAAAATAAGTTTATGCGTTAGTTTCTGAGTAAATTAATAGATCTTGCTTCACCAAATTGTATTCACATTTTTTAGCTCATATCAAAACAGAATAGGGCACTTCAAATGGACGCATCTCAGAGACGCATCCATACATTTGCAATACAAGCCTTTGGCCAAAAATCTCACAAAAACACGGACTGGTTTGATGAACTTTGTGACGAGATGAAACCTGTCACTGTAGCCAAAAGGAAAGCTTTTAAGGCTTACAAGGAAAAGTCTACACCCGACAGGTTGCATGCCTTAAAATAGTCAAGTCACTTGCTCAAAAGGTTTCACGTAAATTTACCAATACATACTGGCTTAATCTCTTTTCCAGTATATAATCAGCTGCTGCAGACATTGGCAATGCAAAAGTCATGTCCGAAAACATCAAAAAGGTAACTGGCCCCTTAACGTCCGAAATTGCTCCCCTAAAGTCCAAAAGGGAAGAAATTATCCAAGACCAGGCAGCACAGCTAAACTAAACACATATTCTACGGGCCTGAGAATTACTCTCTTAAGGCCTTGGCTATTACTTGCGCAATCTGCTCCATCTGTTGGGCAGTGCCATACAACATTGTCTGTACGTAGGACTCCCCTGCCCCCTAACCTCCCCGGCTATGTCAAGCAATGGGACATGACGTCAACAAGTGTATGATCGTCTCGGAGGCTTGGCTGCAATGGTGGCAGTTAGGGTCCCTGTTGTGATCTAGCCTGTTAAAGTACGATTTGGTTGGGCAATGCTCGGTGCGCATTTGGGTCACCAAACTCTGTTCCCTTCGGTTTTGACCCCACCACTGGTCTGATCTGCTAGGCCTGGGCATGTTAGCGAACACCCCTCTGGCTGTAGCTCCGGCTTCCCACTCCTAACACCACTTTTCCCTAAAGTGGTCCTTAAGCCAAGTCTTTGCACCAAGATATGTGACTGGGACATCTGGTTGGGGTTAGCACAGCTAAAACATGTTGTTTGAGTATTATCTGGAATTATATTCAACAGTTACCACAGTCTCCAGCACCGCTCTATATGGCATCACATACATGCCACTCATGGAAGAACGTGATGCCGTGCCCACACAGGAAGAGCTGAGCAAAGCAATTGACATCCCAACTTGTGTAAGAGCGCCTGGGAATGATGGAATACCACCAGAGGTCTTAAAGAGTAGCAAGGCAGCTTTACGCCAACCACTGCACGAGATTCTGTCCCTCTGCTGGGAACAGGGCTACACCCCCCAAAGACCTAAAGGATGCAATTATAATGACACTATATAAAAACAAAGGTGATAGGAGTGATTGCAATAATTATCACGGCATTTCGCTCCTTAGTATTGTAGAAAAGGCCTTTGCACGTGTAAAACTAACACGTTTACAGAGCCTAGCATCCCGTGTCTATCCAGAATCCGGTCTGGTTGGTCTACCATAGACATGATGGTCTCCATACGACAGCCCCAGGAAAAGTGCAAAGAGCAGGAGATACAAAGGGCTATTCAAAATACTTGGAAAAAATCGGCTGTGCCCTCACCTACTTGCAATCATCAGACAGCTCTATGAAAGTATCCCGGGCACAGTGCAATTCGATGGAGGAAAGTAAGAAGCCTTTCCAGTCAGCAGCGGAGTTTAACAAGGTTGTCTACTCACAGCAACATTGTTTGCAATATTCTTCTGTACTTCTTCGATACTCATTCAAGGATAGCAGTGAGGGAATCTGGTTACATACCAGAGCTGATGGAGGACTTTTCAACACTGCCCGCCTTCGAGCCAAGACCAAAACGACGGTTGTCCTAATTCGAGAGCTACTATTTGCGGATGATGCGGCAGTAACAGCACATACAGAATCTGGTAAGAAACAACTCGTGTCAAGCTTCTCCAATGCCTGAAAAGAATTTGGTCTGCAAATCAGCTTGAAAAAAAAAAGACAAACATCATGGGACAAACACTCGACCTCATTCTACCATATATATCAATAATAAAATATAGGGGTTGTGGACTTGGGGTCCAAGGTCTCCAATGTAATGTCACTTGAATTATGACATTGTCATAAACAAACAACTGACCGTTTTAGGGGCAATCAGTCTCAAAATCAACTGACCTTGGCTGGTCCTTTCAGCCTAACAAACAATTGACCGTGTTAGAGGCTTTAACTTTCACAAACAACTGACCTTGTCAGGGGCTATCATTCTCTCAAACAACTGACCTTTTTAGGGGCTATCACTCTCACAACCAACTAACCTTGTTAGGTGCTATTAGTCTCACAAACAACTGACCTTTTCAGGGACTATCACTTTCACAAACAACTGACCTTTTCAGGGACTATCACTTTCACAAACAACTGACCTTTTCAGGTGCTATCACTCTCACAAATAACAAACCTTTTAGGACCTTTCACTCTCACAAACAACTGACGTTTTTAGGACCTTTCACTCTCACAAACAACTGATCTTGTTAGGGGCTATCAGTCTCACAAACAACTGACCTATTCAGGGGCTATAACTCTCACAAACAACTGACCTATTCAGGGGCTATCACTCTCACAAACAACTGACCTTTATAGGGGCTATCACTCTCACAATCAACTGACCTTGTTAGGAGCTATCACTCTCACAAACAACTGACCTTCTTAGGGGCTATCAGTCTTATAAACAACTGACTTTGTCAGTGTCTATAAGAACAGCACCATATACATGTTTACAGCCATCTTTGATTTAAGTTTGAAGTGACCCCATGTGTAAGTGTGAGAGAAGAACTCTTTTCTAAAGCAACCAACTATTGCGAATATGTTTTTGTTTATGATTCGTCCTATATTCGCCAGAATTGAGAGTTCATATATACTATTGAACTCTCTAACAGTTTTAAACATTCTGTCTATCTATAAGTACAAAAAACATGAAGAACCGTGTACTTTACACCGATATCATATTGTATGTTCAATGATAGTTTAATGTAAACTTATATTATATCATATTTTCAATGATAGTTTACTGTAAACTTATATTATATCATATGTTAAATGATAGTTTAATAAAAAGTTATATTATATCGTATGTTCAATGATAGTTTATTGTAAACTGATATTATATCATAATTTTAATAACACTTCAAGTAAACTTATATTATATTTTATATTTAATGATAGTTTATTGTAAACTTATATCATACATTCAATGATAGTTTATTTAAAAGATATATTATATCGTATGTTCAATAATAGTTTATTGTAAACTGATATTATATCATATTTTCAATGATAGTTTGTTTTTTAAAAAAGTTCTCACCTGACCCGTGTGGCCAGCAGAGACCATTTCGACTCACTTCGACATTTCTAAACAGCTGCTCTTTATATTTTATAATTAATTGACTAATTATTTAAATTAACCTTCAAAATACCTAACATTTTTAGGAATAAATTTAATTAATCATATAAATTAAGCTACCTAGCATGATCCAAAAAGGAAAACAGTTATAATTAACAATGTTCTTTTCCGAATGCAGTTCACTTATTCTCTCACTTATAGATCTCTCTATTGCCTTCTAAATTTTAAATATTTCATGTTTAAACAAAACACCTCATAAGCACCCGCCCAACATTTTTAGTGATTTTAAATCACAAATTTACTTGAACTTATAGGTTTTGAATAATTTTTTATTCTTTTTAGTCCACTTATAAAATCGTTGTTATCACAAATATTTTTTAAATCTCTATTCATAATTAATTAAGAGCTTCAAATCAAACCATGAATTATCTGATCATTAGTATATTTGAATTTAAACTTTATATTAATCACAAAATTATATGTAGCAATTAATATAACATGGATTATTATTTGGTTTAAAAGCAATTCGATATAAAACAACCTTCAGATACTCATCAAAAGAAGGACATTTACAACAGAACTCTACCCACAACTTGATAGACATGTCGACATAGTCAACAAAACACTACCCACAAGTTAATAAAAATGCCGACATAGACATTATAATACTACCCACAACTTGATAGACATGTCGACATAGACAATAGAACAGTACCAACAACTTGATTTACATGTGGACATAGACACCAGAACACTACCGACAACTTGATAGACATGTCGACATATACAACAGAAGACTACTCACAACTTGATATACATTTCGACATATACAACAGAATACTACTAAGAATTTGATAGAAATGTCGACATATACAACAGAACACTACCCACAACTTGTTAGGCATGTCGACATATACAACAGAAGACTACTCACAACTTGATATACATTTCGACATATACAACAGAATACTACTAACAATTTGATAGAAATGTCGACATATACAACAGAACACTACCCACAGCTTGATAGACATGTCGACATATACAACAGAAGACTACTCACAGCTTGATATACATTTCGACATATACAACAGAATACTACTCACAATTGGATAGAAATTTCGACATATACAACAAAAGACTACCCACAAACTTGATAGACATGTCCAGTAAAACTATTTGAAGTATCATGTGATCGGTCCATCCATGTTACCATGTAGCTAAATTCTCTTTTTTAAAACTCTTTTTATGATATACTAGCAATTTACCCGCGCTTTGCTGCGGAAATTATTATTTCAGTTGGCGTTGAGAATACGCGTAACACCAATTCAAAACAACTATTGATTGTAATCTGAATCAAGATGGATATACTAAATATATTAACTTCAAACGTTAAGACTCCTACGTACACAAGAACTTTGAGATTTAAAGATGCGTCTTATTTTATATATTGGGGGGAGGGGGGGGGGGTAAAACTATATTTCGGCATTCATCCCCCTAGTGAGAGGTGATTTGATATTTTTGCCTCTTACCATCGCGGGGGAGGGGGGGTACTCAACAACTTCGAAAAGTTTAAAGTTTCTACTTACACGGAAACTTGGAGAATTAGTGTTTATTCAGTTTTATATAGCTCATTTTAGGTGAAAAAAAAAGTTTTGGGCCCCCGACGACCCATGGGAGAAAATATTTTAAATTTACATAATTATTTTTCCTTGTCTACCTACACGGAAAATAAGATTTTCAATTTTTATAAATCTCATATAAGAAAATAAACGTTTTTGGGTCCCCGCCCCCAAGAGTGTGTATTTCTATTTTTTTTTACACCGACTTTCGTCGTGAGAGGGTAATTAACAATTTCCCAAAATTTCATGCTCCTACCTACATTGAAAATTGAAAAAATAGTGATGAGTCGGTTTATAATATAAGAAAAACTATATTTGGGCCCCCGGTCTCCCATTAGTGGGAATTTTAACCTTCTTTTTTGCCAATTTTTGTCGGGAGATTGTACTCAACAATTTCCCAAAGTTTCATGCTTCTACCTACACCGGATATTGACTAATTAGTGATTTTCAGTTTTTAAAGAGTATATATTTGAAAAAACTACATTTGGGTCCCGGTCCCAAGTAAAGGATATTTGAAATATTTTCAACCTGCTACCATCGCGAATGTGAATTTAGCAACTCCCCAACGTTCTATGTGTCTAACTTCACGGGCAATAAGTGAATTATAGATTTTGATTTTTTATAAATCTCATATTAGAAAAAATACGTTTTTGGGGCCCCAGCCCCCTGGGTGTGTATTTAAAAAATCTTTCACACCGACTTTCATCGTGAGAGGGTACTTAAAAATTTCTCAAAGTTTCATGCTCCTACCTGCACGGAAAAATGGAGAATAATGAAGAGTCGGTTTTTAATATAAGAAAAACTATATTTGGGCCACCGGTCCCCTATGAGAGTGAATTTTAACATTTTTTTTGACAATTTTCGTCAGGAGCGTGTACTCAAAAAATTAACCAAAGTTTCATACTTATGCGGGAAATAGGAGAATTAGTGATTTTCAATTTTTATATTGCTCTTATAAAGAAAAAACCATTTTGGGGTCCCCGGCCCCCATGAGTGGAAAATTTAACAATTTTTTTCAATTATAATTTGGAGCATGTAATCAAATAATTTCCAAAGTTTCATGCACTGGAAATAGGAAAATTGGTGATTTTCATTTTTTTAGAGCCTCCATATGGAAAAGAAATTTTTGGGGCCCCCGGACGGACATGAGAGAGATTTTTAAAATTCTTTTTCGCCAATTTTCGTAGTGACAGGGTACCCAACAACTTCCTATAGTTTCATGCTTCTACCTACACGGGAATTTAGAGAGTCGGTTTTTAATAGAATAATAATAATAATAATAAAATGATAATTTATAAAGCGCTGTATCCCAGCAAGGAGCCAGGCTCACAGCGCTTTACATGGAAACAACAATACATATATAAATAAAAAGAAACATTCATAGCATATTAACTACATAAATAATAATATAAGAAAAACTATATTTGTGCCCCCGGCCCCCATGATTGGGAAATTTAACAATTTATTTCAAATTATAATTGGGAGCATGTACTTATCAAATTTCCATAGTTTGATGCTTCTACCTAAACTGGAAATAGGAAAATTTGTGATTTACAATTTTTATAGACCCCAAAAAAAGAAGAAAAATTTTTTTTGGCCCCCGGCCCCACATGAGTGAGATTTTCAAAATTATTTTTAGTCAATTTTTGTAGACAGAGGATTCCCAACATCCCCAAAGTTTCATGAATCTACCTACACGGGAAGTTGGAGAATTAGTGATGAATCAGTGAGTGAGTTAGTCAGTCAGTAAGGGCTTTCCCTTTTATTAGTATAGATATATAATTAAATATCCATAACTTTTATATCTACATAAACATACATAAATCTCAGTTAAAAATTTCTTAACATTTATAGTCTAAATAATAAAAAGCTATCTTGTTGTAGCAGATCAAAGACACTTTTTAAAACTAAATGACATTTATCAGTTAAAAGTATAAACAAATAAAATATATTATTTTCCTTACATTTATAAATTATGGTTGTGACATTTTTTAAAGCGCTATGGTTAATATTATTTCAATTATATCTTTCACAATTTTAAAAAAATTAAAAATAGAGTTTTTAACTGAAATATGCATAGAAAGAAGTCTAATAATAATTGAAATATTTTATCGTCTATTCTATCCATAAAACTATTAGCATTTCCTAAAATGAGTACACGGCCATGTTGAGCAAAATAAATTGCGAAATAGTAATAATACATACCAGGGCGGATTAAGGTGGGGGCTGAATGAGCTATAGTCAGGGACCCCTGACGGTTTTGGTTCCCCCGAACTTTTTATATTTTCTAATACAAGTGCACAATTATTTGCACGAACCCTTGAAAATATAAGAAAGTTTTAAATGTTATCTATTAACCTGATCGCTATTCAGACCTGATAGTCTCAATAATCGAAAAACTTGATTTGATTGACTCACTAAGAGAACATGTTATAAAATATGGTTTATAATTCTAAAATTTCTAAAGTTGATAAGCTCTGGTGGCCGCGTGGAAATGTTTAGGCTTATGATGCCAGCGATGTTTTTGTTTTTTTTTAATGTTCTCTTCACATTTAAATTTAACAAATCGCAAACACTTTAAACAGTTACTTCTTTAAGTTCGTTTTTTTCATGAATAATATTTAGTTACAGTCTTATATTAGGTGCTAGCGATTATTTTATTTAAAGAACGCTGTCTGGAATAAGGCCCTCGTTTGATTGCAGCTAAGGGCCCCCTGCAGACTTAATCCCCCCTTGAATACATATACAAGAATAAAAACATACAGATCCTCGTCCTTTCGGTCTGTAACATTTAAGTTTATATTTGTGTTACGTCATTAAGTTTCGATCCCATTCGTTTGGTTTAATTAAAAATATTGAACAAGAAGCAAGTATGTCAATGAGCTCACTGAAATCGGGGAATCTCAAACTATAGATATGTTAATTATTTAATGTAAGAAGGAAAACTGTTAAAAGATAAATGTAATGAAGTCATTTTTGGTTCACATTATCTTTTTAGAAATGAATGATATTTTTATTTTACAGAAATCATTTTTTTTCATGTCAAAAATGAAATACTATATCAGTATAAATTATTTCAACATTCTAGGCAATATCGTAGGCAACATTTATCCTAAAAATGTAATGACAAATAGTAAAAATATTTCATACAAATTTAGGTTCATTTAGATTCTATATGTCGCAAAAAATTAACAGAAAATTCTAGAAGAAATATAATATAAAGATTATAGATTTGTTTGTGCATTTGTATCCTATGATTAAATGAAGACTAAAACTGGTAAATGTTTATTTTGAAGCAGTTAATTTTGAATTCTTATCACAATAATTGTAATTAAGTTAAAGTTCTAGTTTAATAAGTTTATTTGCACTAACTGATAATTTTTATTAACGTTCCAACTACTGCTCACGTACAAAGTAAAGTAAAGATGTGGAAATAGTAATGGCGTCGTGTGAAATACAGATGTCCTTGCCATAGCTTTCAATCTTAAAGGTACATAACAAATACATTCTATTTAATTAATAATATTGTTTCGAAAAGAGTTAAGAACGCTTAACTAATTTTTTAAAGACCGTAAAAATAAATTACCCCAATGTTACAATAAGTATAGATTTTCTCAGGCAGGTATAGAATTCAGTTTACTTTTTTTTCAGCCGCCCAGTCGCTTAGAGGACAACAACACGAAAACGTCAAACAGTTGACTGACCAACTGACCATGTATGTCAAGGTGTGGGCAGTAATCTGTTGTTTATTTGGTCAGTATGTCAAGGTCTTATTATATTAAGTATTGGTTGTAATTAAATGACACTGAAATACATGATATATTTTTTTATATATCAGAATGTGATTGATTTGATAATTAACTGCTTCTAATAATGACCTGTTCAAGTTATCATTGAATTTACCACAACTCGGAATCTCAATGTTGATATACTTGGGGGCGAGAAAGCCGAGCAAAACTCTCACCCCTACATGGCGTCACTTCAAAAATACACTAATGGCAACTGGAAACATTTCTGTGGTGCTGTACTCATAGCCCCTGACAAGGTCAGTTATTGTGATGTTGATAGCTCGTAACAAGGTCAGTTGTTAGTGAGGCTGATAGCTCGTAACAAGGTCCGTTGTTAGTGAGGCTGATAGCTCGTTACAAAGGTCAGTTGTTAGTGAGGCTGATAGCTCGTTACAAAGGTCAGTTGTTTGTGAGGCTGATAGCTCGTTACAAAGGTCAGTTGTTAGTGAGGCTGATAGCTCGTTACAAAGATCAGTTGTTTGTGAGGCTGATAGCTCGTTACAAAGGTCAGTTTTTAGTGAGGCTGATAGCTCGTAACAAGGTCCGTTGTTAGTGAGGCTGATAGCTCGTTACAAAGGTCAGTTGTTAGTGAGGCTAATAGCTCGTTACAAAGGTCAGTTGTTAGTGAGGCTGATAGCTCGTTACAAAGGTCAGTTGTTAGTGAGGCTGATAGCTCGTTACAAAGGTCAGTTGTTTGTGAGGCTGATAGCCCCTAACAAGGTCAGTTGTTAGTGAGGCTGATAGCTCGTTACAAATGTCAGTTGTTAGTGAGGCTGATAGCTCGTTACAAAGGTCAGTTGTTAGTGAGGCTGATAGCTCGTTACAAAGGTCAGTTTTTAGTGAGGCTGATAGCTCGTTACAAAGGTCAGTTGTTAGTGAGGCTGATAGCTCGTTTCAAAGGTCAGTTGTTTGTGAGACTGATAGCTCGTTACAAAGGTCAGTTGTTAGTGAGGCTGATAGCTCGTTACAAAGGTCAGTTGTTAGTGAGGCTGATAGCTCGTTACAAAGGTCAGTTGTAAGTGAGGCTGATAGCTCGTTACAAAGGTCAGTTTTTAGTGAGGCTGATAGCTCGTTACAAAGGTCAGTTGTTAGTGAGGCTGATAGCTTGTTACAAAGGTCATTTGTTTGTGAGGCTGATAGCTTGTTACAAATGTCATTTGTTTGTGAGGCTGATAGCTTGTTACAAATGTCATTTGTTTGTGAGGCTGATAGCTTGTTACAAAGGTCAGTTGTTTGTGAGGCTGATAGCTCGTTACAAAGGTCAGTTGTTAGTGAGGCTGATAGCTCGTTACATAGGTCAGTTGTTTGTGAGGCTGATAGCTTGTTACAAGGGTCAGTTGTTTGTGAGGCTGATAGCCCCTAAAAAAGGTCAGTTGCTTGTGAGACTGATAGCTCCTAACAAGTTCAGTTGTTTGTGAGGCTGATAGCTCCTAACAAGGTCAGTTGTTTGTGAGGCTGATATCTGCTAACAAGGTCAGTTGTTTGTGAGGCTGATAGCTCGTTACAAAGGTCAGTTGTTTGTGAGGCTGATAGCCACTAACAAGGTCAGTAGCTTGTGAGACTGATAGCTCCTAACAAGGTCAGTTGTTTGTGAGGCTGATAGCTCCTAACAAGGTCAGTAGTTTGTGAGGCTGATAGCTCGGAATATGGTCAGTTGTTATAAGGTGAAAAGCTTTGAATATGTTCAGTTGTTTGTGAGGCTAATAGCCCCTAACAAGGTCCGTTGTTTGTGAGGCTGATAGCCCCTAACAAGGTCAGTTGATTGTGAGGCTGATAGCTCGTTAAAAAGGTCAGTTGTTTGTGAGGCTGATAGCCCCTAACAAGGTCAGTTGCTTGTGAGACTGATAGCTCGTTACAAAGGTCAGTTGTTTGTGAGGCTGATAGCCCCTAACAAGGTCAGTTGCTTGTGAGACTGATAGCTCATTAAAAGGTCAGTTTTTGTGAGACTGATAGCTCATTAAAAGGTCAGTTGTTTGTGAGACTGATAGCTCATTAAAAGGTCAGTTGCTTGTGAGACTGATAGCTCCTAACAAGGTCAGTTGTTTGTGAGGCTAATAGCCCCTAACAAGGTCAGTTGTTTGTGAGGCTGATAGCCAGTGGCGGATTTAGCTTTGTCTGCGTGGGGGGGGGGGCGATGAGTATTTCAGGGGGCGCTGAAAATTTAACTAAAAACAGATTTTTGGGTAAATACTAGGGCTGTTAACGATTATATGAAATTTACTTGTTAATTTTTGAAAAATTAACGATTAATTAATCGTTAATTTCGATTAAAGCCAAAAATTTTAATTTATAATGTCGTAAGTAACACTTATTTAACGTTCTGATAAAAATCTAAATAACACTGGAATGTCTTCTTTATATATCAACTTTTCACCCACGCAAAAGTGTGTTGACATTAATTGGTTCAAGTGATGAGCGGGTCTAATTGAAAATATAACCAACAGAACTGTACAATCATTGACATGGAACTGGTGTAACTTGTAGACTCAAAACGGTCTTGGCAAGGAATGACATTATCAGATATTGGTGTTCATTAACTTTCCACCATTGTACTGGATTATTGGATTCAAGAACGTCCATCTCCATTTTTGTAACGCAGTAATTCACCAGAATAGCTGTCCTTATTTTTATGTCTGTATGTCAAACGCCATTACTGCCATTAGCTTCACACGCTTTTCATTTGGTTTGATAAGTAGGCAAACTTTATCAACATTTTGAACATTCCCGTCAGTCAATATTTTAAAACCAAAATGTACATGTCAGCTTCAGGAAATTCATTATTTATCAGGCGCTATTTTTAAAAATTGTTTATATACTTTTTTTTAAAAACTTCCAATTATTTGTAAGTAATGTGTCAATTAATCGTTAAAAATAATTTAATCTTTAAACAATTTTAATTATTACTCCAGAAATTAATAAATAATTTCTGCAACCCTAGAAATAATAATTATGAGCCTACTAATTTAATAAATTTTCCAAATCATCGAACAAGACAAACAGAAGAAACAATATGAACAGATATGTTTTTTAAAATATTGACGTATATTTATTTCAATAGCAAATTTTTAAAGTCCGAATTTGTATAGAGCCCTGAGCCTTATTTAAATTCCTCTTTACGTGAACCTAAACGATTTATCGTTGATTCAAAGTCAAAGTTCTCATGTTCATTTGAAATTATTGCCAGTCCAGACAGACGTTCGTCTTTCATTTTTGAGCGCAAATAATTTTTGATGATTTTCTAATCATTGCTACCAAGAAGATTCAAGTAAATTTGTATAGAGTATTGACAAATTAGGGAGTCCTGATGCCTTTTATTTTTCAAACAAGAATGGTAGAAAGTCTTTAAGTTGTAGCTCACTAGTTGTAGATAGTGATGGCCGTTGTGATGGACGTTGTGATGGATGTTAAGATGGAAGTTGTGATGGACGTTGTGATGCATACAAATCTTTGAAGGTATAATATTCAAAGATTGCTTCTTCAGGGTTAATATGTTTGTAAAGTTTGCATCAACTTCAAAGCGAATCTTTATTTTCTTCCAACATTTTTGATGGATCAATACAATAGAAATAAATAGCTGCGCCCCTAAAGTCATTAAATTGATCATCTATTTATTTTAGTAGTGTATCCAAGATACTGAAGTACGTTTCAGATTTAAAACTAGTAGTTGAATCATCAGCCCTTTCATCTCTACTAAGTTCACCAGCCATAATTTAATTTTTTGCAAATTTGAGTTTCTTTAAATTTTGTTTTTAACATCTAGTTTGGAACAATTTTCTTTAATAGATGATTAGACATCTACTTTCAGAATTTTAAAAAGCTTGATCGCTTCTCTTTTCAGCAAACTTATTTCTTCCAAAATCGATCAATCGTTTTGTAATTGCAATGTCAATACTCTTGCGCTACAAGTGGTTTGATAACACGAAAATATCAACCGGCTTTTGTACAAATAGCATCAGTAAAAACAAAAGAATATTTGTTATTAAAACAGATAGTCCAACAGCTTCTGTTCTGACACTTCCTCTGTGTTATGTTGATTCCCCTGAATTTATATCTTCTACAGTGGCTAGAATAGCTGAGAATCATTCAACAACTGCATCGACTGCATGCTTAAGGCTTGCCCATCTTGTGTCAGAAAGTCATTTCTGTGTTTTTACTGTTAATTCATATTGAAATTTATGATCTTTTTTAAGAGTATGTAGACGTGGTAAACTAGACGTAAAGAATGCATACAACTTTTCAGCTGAGCCAAAAAAAACAACAACAATTGTACATTACTGTCTACAGAAATTGCTTCGATAGTGACCAAATTCAATACATAGGGACAACATTGGGTGAAAGTTTTACGTCCCCTATTAATTCCAGACATCACAGATGCGCCATCGTATGCCTTTCCTCCACAGATTGTGATGTCAATGTTTCACTTTTGTAATGTGTAGTTCCGTTAGAATCTTCTAAGCAAATGCAGGTTTGCAGCATTTCTGTTTACCAAAGTATACAAGCCTATACATCTTTCCTCAACATTTCTTAATATTAAAACTGAACGTAAAGTGACATCTGATGAATTTTAGATATATTAATGGTTGAATCAATAAAAAAGAAAAGAAATGTGAAGACTTAACTTTATTATCAATTGCTGCTGATAATTCAGGTGCAAATGATTGAATTAAATGAATTTGCACATCATTACTTAAATAAATTTCATTTTTCTTTTTAAACTTTAGATGACTGTTTAAAGTGGAATCATAGTTGGCTATTAAACTTATCATTTAACGAAAATTTCCAGTATTTCTACAACTACCATTGATAAAGCAAGATTTGTCTCTGTGTCCTCTGTTTTGCTAAAACAATGGCACGCCTAACATTCGTTTCAATTCTTCTCTATTCTTTTCCACTTAGCGCCGCTCCTGAATGACCAAACCAGATATTGCAGTTTTGAAATACGATATTTAGCAAGCCAATATTGTCGTATTGCAGTTTAGTGATTGATTAAAAGTTTCGTGTTTAACAATCTTTTTTTCTGCTCTAGTTACAACATTTTAGTGTTCATTAAGAGCGTCGTAAGGGGGGCGCCATTTTAGACCGAACAGGTACGCGGGGGGCGACACGCCCCCTGCCCTATAGCTAAATCCGCCACTGCTCATAGCCCATGACATGGTCAGTTGTTAATGAGTTTGACATCTTACAAATACACTAGTTGATCTATTAGGTTACAAAACACACTAGTTCTGATTTTTTATATAAAACTAAAAATATTCGAATGTGCCCTGTAATACACAAACATTTTATCGACGCGCTTTTCTTTTAGATTACATTGATAAGATATCCCTTGGTGAGGAAAAAGTTTTTAGAGGGTTAAGGTGTGAAATCAACTTTCTGTAGAGGGTTCAGGGGAGGCAACAACTTTCTGTAGAGGGTTCAGGGGAGGCAACAACTTTCTGTAGAGGGTTCAGGGGAGGCAACAACGTTCTTTAGAGGATTAAGGGGAGGCAACAACTTCCTATGACGTCCCCTCATATCCTCAGATATCCTTATCCGTTGTCAGAAATATTTAAAAGTGTTTTCATTGCTCAGCTGGTCACTGCTGCCCACTGTCTGGACAGAAACGATATTGGCGTCATCTATCTAAAAGAACCCGTCATTTTCAACAACAAAATTAAGGTGGATCATGTTTATTTAAGCTGATTATAATTAAAATCAGAAACAGTGTTGGGGACACTTCTTAATCTAAGGGAAAACCAAATTTTACATATGAGATGACCGCGGGGATATCTGTTGAATATATCTTTAGTTTCAAGGGACTCGGTGGTCCAAGTGGTAGTGCTCTGGACTGCCAAACCGCTGCAAGAATTCGAGTAGCAGTTTTGAGCTGCGGTACTGGCAAGGCCCACGGGGGCATTGTACCCTACAATCCCCTGCTTCTTAGTGGTCAATTACACTTGCGAACTCTACTGCACTTGCCCCATAGGCTTTCATGGTTTCAAAGGGGTTATTTATTAATTTTTTTTATTATCTGTAGTTTTCTAGATAGCACTGACATTTTTTTATTTGATAACATTGACACTCTTTTACACATGTACATATTTTTCGTCCCCACGAGACGTGATTTGTTAACTCTACAAAGTAGGGACACATGAACAAATGTAGAGACATGAACAAAATGTAGAGACAAGAACAAAGTATAGAGATATGAACAAAATGTTGAGACATGAACAAAATGTTGAGACATGAACAAAGTGTAGGGACATGAACAAAGTGTAGAGACATGAACAAAATGTTGAGAAACAAAGTGTAGGGACATGAACAAAGTGTAGAGACATGAACAAAATGTTGAGACATGAACAAAGTGTAGGGACATGAACAAAGTGTATGCTCTACAATCATTAATTTCGTCTCTACAGTCAGCTAAAATGGCTCCCAAGGGAAGCAACTATGATGATGGCAAATGCGTGATAGCGGGATGGGGAATAAGCGAGGAGTTAAAACAAGGCGCTTATAAACTGCGTCAAGCTTACCTTAAGGCCATCTCCACATCCGAGTGTGCAACATTTGATTGGGATAAAGCGATCACGGAAAAAGAGATTTGTGTGTTTGATGAAATAAATGGTAATGATCGTTGTCTTTTGTGTGTGCCCCAAAACAATGGAATTCCCTAGCATTAAACATTCACAGTTATCAAACTACCATAGTTCTTTTAGGACTATATTTATAGTTCAAACTTTCATTTCAAAATCAAGCAAACAGTAATCAACTATTCTTGAAATGATAAACGTCGGTTATAATGACAGTAACGTCCTTTTATATTGTGTTTAGGATATGAATGTTTTACTTTGAATTAAATGACAATTATGTGTGTTACTATATGTTTTTAAAACGTTTTAAGCGCAGTTACTTGTTTGGGTAATGCACTAAATAAACATTAAAATTATTATTTTAATAAAGATCTATATTAATGAACGTAAGTTAAATATTACAAATGCATTCAATATGAAATTTTGAATCCTCTTAAAATATATTTCATGATTTGGTTTACATAGAAAATTACCTTCTTTATTATTGTGCTTTTATTATATTTAAATATTTAATGTGCTAGAAAATAAACTTTTCAAGGAATATGAAAAATTCGTAAATTATATTAAGTGCCTGTAAAATATGTGTAGAGCAGCGAGTCTCAAATAGTTGACATACCGATGGTAGGATAGAGTAAAATAAATTATGTGACAGAATTGGAAAAAAATATGTGTACCAGTGTATCTATATGAAACTAATTTTTAAACTACGTTATATATACATGAGTCGACACATAGATCTATATATTTTACAAGACTCCCCGATTTTTAATTTTAGTCTTCGGGGCGTGGGATCGAGCCAATGAAAAGCCACTATAAAAAATGTTCAGAAATAGCTAACGCTAAGAAAGTCCTCCGCTGACCTGGAGAGGGATGGGCGCCGCCAGTGTCTATTAAGCCCGAGAATGTTCTAATAGAAACATTAGAATCCCCTACGACCTCGAAAAAAGAGGTTATGGGACTAAAAGAAAATAAAAAGTGAAAATTATCCCTAATCGCAAAGAAAAAATGCGTCATTTTATATAGATTCTACTTGTGTGTGTAGTTGAAACATTTATAAAGCACAAATTCACAACATCTTAGCTTTATTGCTTTCTTGTGCAGCATTTTATTTAAATGTTAATCTATTGTTTCAAACGGTTGGTTGTAAAGATGATTTCTTGATTTTTTTATAAGATCCCGATTATCGAGCAAGATCCTGCCAGGGTGACAGTGGCGGCCCCCTAATGTGCGGTTCACAATATCAGTGCTTGGCTGGGGTCACCTCAGCTGGAGCCGTTGCTTGCTCAGGTAAGTAAAATATTGACATCGACTTTTAAGCAATACATAAACCGATAAAGGGCATTTAAAAGAAAATAATGAATATTTTTGGACAAATTCTTTGAAAGATTATGACACGTATTCTATTTAAAGTGAATGTATACATACTAGCCGACCTGCGTCGTAGCATACGCCACTAGTGACGGATGAAGACTTACTGAAAAACGCAGTTGTTCAAATTAAGTGGGTTTGGGAAAACGGCTGTGAGTGAATGAAAAGTAGTAACTCTGGAGAGAGCAACAAACAATTGTCGTTGACTAAAAAAAGGTTTTGGGAGATACAGAATATCTTTTTAAATGTTTGGCCCTGTCAGCAAACCAAACCAGCCGGAATCGAAGAAAACAATGAAAAGGCAACGTTGCTCAGGCCACTGTAAGAGATACCAAAGCGACTGCGAACACAAGAGCGATGAGGTAGAAGACACTGCTGCGGGTTCACACAGTTGCGCATGCCTGGAGAACGAGGGAGGGTGCCTAAAGTATTCATTTTATGAAAGTATTTGTTAAGGAGAGTTTGTGACTAGCATTATGTCACTGAGCACAACGGAGAGCACAGAGTAATTTTGCCAACGTCGAGAAAACTTGCTTAAAGCCGCGTTGCAAAGTTATGTTCGAAAAGAAAATGGTAAATAAGTAGGCACAAACACAAACATTTTTAAAAAATAAAATATAATTTATTAGCTGAGGCCTGAACCAACGACCTTCCGCGTGTTTGGCTAATGTCATAACCACTGCACTACGAAATACAGGCTATTCTGTTGTTCTGAAAGAACAAAGTAATTGACCTCAATTGATCGCATTGTTATGGTCGATGAGACCCCACTCTCTGCACTACCTTTTCCTACCAGCTGATTGGTCGGTGGGGTTAGACATCTTGGTGTCCAGCATTGTTGAACCATGAGGAGAATTATATATGTAGATTGATAATTATATATTACATTGATAGAGTTGCTCAATAGAGGTATACAATTAAGTTAACAACTAGACTATAACGACAGATACGAAACTTACTCTATGTATAAGAATATAACCAACATAATTTAAAGATAAGTAACTCATTTCACATATAATTAGGAAATGTTCGAGAGGTAGTGCTCTCGACTGTCATACCGATGGTCACGGGTTCGAATCCACACGAAGATGAGGATTTGTTCTCGCGGCCTGAGGAGTCCCCGAGTCACCCAGCTCCGAATGGGTACCTAACTAGACAATAGTTAGGCGGCTGGGGTAATGCGTGGAACCCCTGTAGCCGTGGCCTGTGACCGCTGCATCACTTGCCAACAGATCATCTCTCATGGTCTGTGGACGCAATTATCTTCTGCATAGAAGGAGCGTCTGTATATCTAAGATAAATATACAAATGTGCAGCAAATAAATCATTGTATTTTAACACATGCCAAACAACATTGTTCTTCACTTTGATTGTAATAGCTCGAGTCTCACTTTTGTTTGTTTCTTTCTCAGTTGGTATCTTCTTGCTTTACATTACGGACAGTTAGTTAATGATTTAAAAAACTACATTTTGGTGCTACAAAATATATCTTTAAAAAACCTGCTAAATAATCGAAACTAACATAAGACGAGAAATAAATTAATGATTTAAATATTTCTTATCGTTTTTTAGTTAAGATTATTTAGCAGGTTTTTTAAAGATATATTTTTGTATTCTTTTGCTTCTTTTTTGTCGGCATATCAATATTCTTTTGAAAGAAAATGACCTTTATAAAGTATACCAAAATGTAACTTCTAGATTGATTTATAAATACACTTTAGCCCTCTGTTTAAATTTGTGTTACTTAAAATAATTATATAAAGGTCTCAACAATCTGAAGACGACATACAACACAAATAATTTAAGAATAGCCTTTTTACAATAAGATCTTTTATAAATGATCTATTTGACCTTTGCCCTCTTATGTTTACAGGCACCAAACCAAGCATCTCCACGCGTGTCTCCGAGTACAAAGATTGGATTAACTCAGTGTAACACTGGACTCAAGGTCATACTATAACAAGAATGTAATATTAGATTGTTGTATTATATAGTGCTTTTGAATTAAAGTTAGAGAAAAATAACTATTGTGTATAAAAATATGTGCAAATTTGACAACAGACAAAATATTCTCATTGACTTTCCATCATGAGACTCAATTTTTTGACGGGGCAGGGCTCCCAAACATGTAAACAAGCCTGATTGAGCATCACGGCAGGATCACGCGTTTCACATGCTAGACCAGCGAATCGTAAAAAGGCAAATATTATAGCAAATTTTTATTTTACCCGTGTAAATGGTCCGAAGAAATCTTTGTGAAGTATATACCATTGTTTTTTGTCCTATAAATAATAATAAAAAATATTTTACTATTTATATCTGAAAGGACAGCCACCAATTTTTTTAAGCTACTGACTACACCAATAATGCGATTCTCAAACTAAAAGCACAGTGTTTTCGGTGATACAACTAATGCTAAATAAGACTGAAGAGTTACAAGTATTTACTGCGCCTTTCATTGAACCTCCGATTCTATGTGTGCATTCAAACAATCTCTCAAATCTATCACTAAACCTAACCAAAAACCCTAAAAACTATCACTAAACCTAACCCAAACCCTAAAAACTATCACTAAACCTAACCCAAACCCTAAAACTAAAAGCTATCACCAAACCTAGCCTAACCCAAACCCTAAAAACTATCACTAAACCTAACCCAAACCCTAAAAACTATCACTAAAATTAACCCAAACCCTAAAAACTATAGTTATAGCTATCACTTAAGGTAACCCTAAAGTTAAAGTCTATCCCTAAACCAAACATCAAAACAAACCATTAAAAAAAAAAATCCTATTCATTATCAATTCATGTAGAATTGTTTAAAAAGAAATAAAAAAAAAATAGGCATCAATAAGGTATGGAACCCCGGTCCTGCAATGTAGCGTACTATCTTTCTATCAATACGACCACACAGCCACACATTCATGAATGAAATTTTTAACCTTATAAAAAAAATGTTACTAAGAATAGCAATAACCGGAAGTGAACGAGCGCGAACGCAGCCGCATATTGGGTCGTCCTCACGAGGCGATACTCACTACCATATAAAATACTTGTTTGTATCTCTTTCCATTAAAAAGTAGATTAGGTTTTTTAAAAAAAGTTTTGTTTTACAAATCGTAAGCATTTTGTACACAAAAAATATTGACTTTTTTGTGCAACATTATTTACAAAGAAATAAATATGTACGTCAAATAAGTCAATTGCAATTTTTGAAAAAACTAATTTTTATTAAGAATTTTTTTACAATTATTTTTTTAATACGCTTTCATTGTAATGTACAAAATCTGTAGTTAAATTAATTTTTAACATTACAAAACAACATTTATTACAGAATATCAAATAATTATACAAATCACTATGACCAGAATCAATTAGAGGTTTAAGATGGTGGAGACACAAAGAAAATAATATACATCATTATCATAAGGCCGGAGTAACGTATGAAAGTGAGAATTGCACTCTCATCAAAAATGCATAGAACCTGCTCAAAAAAAAAAAAAATTAACATTTTTTTAATAAAAAAACCTGCTCAACACTTGGGAGAGGAATATACTCCGGAAGATATATTGTCCTGTGATAGAATAATATATTTGGAGAATTCCCGCGAACTAAGAAAAATACAAAGAACCGCCTATAGTGACAAGTATTAAAAAAAGGAAGACTTCGCTTGGCTGGAAATGTTGAAAGGATGCCAGAATGTAGAGCAGCAAAAATCATTTACAGTCAGAAACCAGGGTGCAGACGACTCACTGGTCGCCCAAGGCTGAGGTGGATCGATGATGTGGAATTGTACCTGGGGGTACAAGCATGGGGAAGGGAAGCCATCGATCCGAATGGGTGGATGTGGTGGAGTAAGCCAGGGCCCTACATGGGCTGTAGCGCCACGAATGATGATGGTGGAGACACATTCACATCCGTCTTCTTCCTATCTCTCTCTCCAACTCTCTAACCTTCTAAAACGCAATTCTCACGTGATCTTTTTCTCTGTTCTCAATCTCTTGACATATCTGTACAAAGTTTTGCTTTAATCGTTAAAAATAAGCACACATTTATGAAATTCTTAAAATTAAAAAAAAAATAACAAACAAAAGAACACATTTTCATTGTTAATAAATCATTAGTGAAACTAGCAAGGATAAAGATAACAAAAGATTTTTATTCGTTAGATTACATTTGATAAATAAGAACATAATATTGACGAATTATTAGTGAACATGCCTCATAACACAGTGGCGATGCGGGGGTAAGGGGACGAATACCCCGAGCGGCTTTTTTTTAAGGGGCGGCAAATTCCTAGTTGTTAATTTATTATTTTGAAAATTAACATTTTTTAAAAATTGAAATTTGCATTAAAATAAATATTTAAAAAAAAAGAGTAGAGGAAATGAAAAAGGAAATCTCGTACAAACTTAGAACGCCTTAACTGAAAAGTATTCTGACACTTATACAACCGAACGAAAAGCCAATGGGCACAAGTACCATAAAACTTGACGCATGCGTGCTGACACCTGTAACTGATTCAAGCTTTTCAGCGGCTCCTCTTGTAGAAGCGAATGTTGTGTGTCGTTAAATTCTAACATCAGCCTATAAAATATCAACAACAAAAAACGGACGTAATTTATATTGATATATATATATATATATATATATATATACTGGGTGGTTCCATCGCGGCAAGCCGCCCCCGTCTTTAACTTTCTGGGTGTTTATATTATTTTATTGTGCCGGGGCGCCTGCGGCGCCCCCTTTTTTTGGTCGCCTACGGCGCCAACCTTTTTCAAGAGACCAACTAACTTGTCCATTTTTGATAAATACGAATTATTAAACTTTATGAAATGTACGCAAAGTATTTATTTAATAATAATAATAGGGGTTGTATTTTGCGTACCGATGCACA
>MUZC01004665.1:38083-57098 GCA_002072015.1 Radix auricularia | reverse complement strand
TATATATATATACAAGAGCTAAGGAAAGACCCAATTTTTGCTCAAACTGTTAAAAACACATATTTGTTCGTACTGCTCCTACAGACGAACGGCTAGACAAGCGGATAAACACAGAAACATTGCTAGCCGCATTTAAATAGTTTTGTTTGTATTTTTTAATGTACAATGTGGAGACATGTACTGTTTGGAGACAATGGGGACCAAAATTATAGTGCTAAAAATGCTTTGCAGACTCTACTTACGGATAAACTTTCTTTTTATACTTAAAGGATCTTGTAACTTATTCTAAAATTTTACGTGGATACTACATCATTTTAATTAAACTTTCCAGTCATAGACAAGAACAAAATAGAAATTAATTGGCAATCAAAGCAAATATGTCCCCACATTACTTAGGAAAGCTGTGAAAAATATAAAGTTGTATTCCTCAAAAGAGGAGATTATTGTAGAAGTTCATATAAAGTTTTGGCTGTGACAGAAATCGGAAAACAGTTTTAATTTCCTTACACCAGATAATCTACTGGACTTTGAACTCCAGCTGTTGAGAGTAGGTTCTCTAAAATTAAGTTAAAGAATAATTGATTACTGTCAATAATGAATACACGAAGCACTAAAAATCAATGGCTAATCCGGGTTTTGAGCATCGCATTGCTGATGATATTATTAAATCTAAAATTTCTCCGTGTTGAAACAAAGCAAACATCAGTTTGAAACAAAAAATTAACGCTTTTTTATCTATTTCTAGCATTAAAATTCATAGTGTTTTTGTTATTTTTTTTTAAAAAATATTATAATTCTCTCACATTTTCAGCATCAGCAATTTTTTCCAGGGAGAGGGGGAATGGCATCTTATCTTAACTTAGAAATACAGACGCTCCTTCTATGCAGAAGATAATTGCGTCCAAAGACCATGAGAGATTGATCTGTTGTCAAGTGATGCAGTGGTCACAGGCCACGGCTATAGGGGTTCCACGCATTACCCCAGCCGCCTTACTATTGTCTAGTTAGGTACTCATTCAGAGCTGGGTGACTTGGGGACTCCTCACTCATGCCCCGGGAACGTATCCTCGCCTTCGTGTGGATTCGAACTAGTGACAATCGGTACAGCAGTCGAGCGCGCTACCCCTCGACCACCGCATCCCACGCATGGTTGGGTTCGGCCCTGGGAGTCACATACCCACGCTTCGCCGTGGCTCTCTTTTTGTTAGGTCCGCGTGAAAACGAACAAGCTTTTTGTAAATGTTCAAGATCAAATGTGTTTATTTAGTGCACTATTTCAGTCCCCACGAAAGATACCATTATATTATCTGCATGGCAAATTGAAGAGCGGTAATTATAAACCATTGCGCGGCGTCGCTCAGCTGAAAGGGGCGATTGCATACAATATATTTTGGATAAAAATAAATGTTCACTTTTGAATTTAAACGTTCTAAAGCAATGGATCTAGTTTAAAGCATAGGTTGCTGGGCGGAAATGAAGCTACATAAAAAAGACGCGTTTATATCATTGTTGTTTCTTACTGGGTTACTTCTTTCCTTGCACAATCAAGTGATCCATGTTCTTATTGTAAGTCTAAGCTGATAGATCAATAGTGAAGATTACGAAGAAACGTTGAATAAATCTGTCTGGTGTCTTTAGACGTAAGTTTGGTAAATACAACATTCTAATAAATGACATAAGGCACATCTTCGTTAGGAAGATACTGGTGTAAAATATTATGGAATACAACAATCTAATGAATGACATAAGGCATATCTTCGTTAGGAAGATACTGGTGTAAAATACTATGGAATACAACAATCTAATGAATGACATAAGGCATATCTTCGTTAGGAAGATACTGGTGTATAATATTATGGTAGCCGTATAATCCGTGTTGGCTGGATAAATAGATTTTATGTTGTTACCATCAACGGCACTATTAGAATATAAATTGATAGCAGTAATTCTGTTATAGATATTTAGCTTAGAATTATGGTCAACATTATCAACGTCAACGTTAGATTAAAATCAAATGTCAGTAATGCTGAGATGGATATTGAAGTAATTATTGTTAACATCAGTAATAACAATACAATTTTAATTTTAACCAACGTCATTAATGCTGTTATTGGTATTTAAAGCCATGGTCATGCCTGATTTCAGCGTAGTGGAAGTAAATAAGTATAACATTTAAAGTAGATTTCATCATAGATACAGTAGACTTAATACGTTACAATCTCAAACACATTTTAAAATACCTACCAACAATATTACTAGTAGATAAACTTAAACATTTTATTTAATACAAAAAAAAAAAAAAAAAAACAACAACAACAAAAAACAAACTTAGATTCTTTTGTTCCTTTATATGTTGTAGAGAGAAAGTTGTAACAATTAATAGATCTAAGGCTGCACCAATAACGTTGAAGTTTGGACTTCCAAAGGAACTGTCCAAAGGCCCATATTAGTTCTATATTTTTAAAAAAAAATATGTGATAACACCAACTCATTAGAAAAAATAAATTAAATTATAGATCTTCTGTTTAGGACCAATTAAAAACACATAAATAAATCCAGCAAGATTAAATGTTGCAGAATATTCAAAATTATCTAGGGTAACTCTACTAGTTAACGTCAAACCTACATACATTAGAGGGTAATTTTTTTTTATCAATGGTTGCAATGAATCTCATACCGAAATAACATGTCTCAACAATGCACGGTAGCATTTCATTTACAAATTCTTTTCACATCTAATTTTTAAAAAAAAATGTTTATAACAGAATGTTTTCATTATTTCTTCAATTACTTTATTGTAAGGCGATTAATCTAAATTTAGTTGTTAACTTTTTAAAAAGTTACAATTTACTGATTGTTAATTTTAATTCATATTACAAGAATTAAAATGTATGATGTCATAAGTATCACTTATTAAACGTTCTTGCTGAAAATCTTAATAATACTGGAATGTCTTGTTTATATTTGTGATCTTTTAACCAAATACGCAAAAAAGATAAATGTATTGGCATTATCTGTTTTAAGTGATAAGCGGGTCTAATTGACAATATAACCAGATGAGCTGAATAATTGTTCACATTGAGATCGGTGCTCATTAATTAAGTTTCCACATTACAGAGTTTGAATGGATTCAGGAAGATTCATCTTCATTTTGTAATGCAGTAATTTACCAGAAGAGTTGTGATTATTTTCTGTCTCTGAGTTGGACTCTATTACTGCCATTAGTTTTATACGCTTTTCATTTTGTTTGGTAAGTAGGCGAAGTGTTTAGAACCCTGTTCGGCAAACTTTAAAAACAATTTCAACATTTACGTCAATAAATAGTTTAAAACTAAAATGTTCGTGCAATCCTAATGAAAATTTATTATTTATCGGCCTCTTTTTAAAAAAAGTTTGGCTTTCAATAATTTGTAAGTGATGGGTCGATTAATCTTTAAATATAATTTAATCAATAAAAATGTTTAATGATTAAAAGAGAAATTAATCCTTAATTTCCGCATCCCTACTTCATTTCTATTGAGATTAAATGATAAATTACCATTTACATTATGGAATGATTCAGATCCTCTTGGTTTGTAAACAAATATTAACATCCACACTAGAACTAGTTTTACCACATGTGACTTAAAACACAAAACTACAGATTTCTCTGTGAATCCTGGGTTGGGAACAGTAGAGTTAGCTTAGAAACACTTGATTATATTCAATATATTATACACGACCGTGATGTGGACTTGTAATAGAAATCGAATGCGCTGTGATTTGTATGTCTCTTAAGTCCCTTGCTTTTTAATCAATTTTAGCAACTTTATAACGTCAATAACATTCAGTAAATTCGATTCACCTACTACAAGGGCCAGTCTCGGAAACCTGGCAAGGTGACTTCAAATTTAACTGTTTCTAGGTTTGGTATATGAAACAATGATACCAGTTTGGAAAGCGATATGATTTTTGTTTAAAACAAATAATACATAAAAATGAAAGGACATATTTGAAAAAGTACAAAAAATGGAATTTATAGAAAAGATAGTATTCTTGAATAATGTCAATTAGAGAACAGCTTCTCCAGGTGTTGTTTTTTTAAAAACACTATCTCGTGTTGTTTTTATGAAGAAGAGTAGTTAAATACATTTATGCTGCCTTCTCCAACAAAATTCGTTACATTTTCAATGTTATTTGTCAAGTGGAGATTTATACTGAAACAGAAGACAAATTAAGTGACGTCATTATATAATGTATAAATTGTCAATATTTTTTTAGTGTTGTTGTCGATTAAATTAAATTTAATCGTTAACTTTTGGAAAATTGCCGATTTATTCATCGATTATTTTGTTAAAGCTATAAAAAAAGATGCCTGACGTCATAAAACTGAAAATTTCAAGGTAAGTAATAAAAACAGGCAATTGATTTTTTAAAAGTTATTTTTATAACACAGTGAGCAACAAAAATGTGTTATATAACGTATTTAAGTTTAGGCACTTGGATGAAAATTTCAAATTAATTAAAAAATATAATAGTCATACAGCTGTATAGAAATTATTTGATAATGAGCAAAACAGGAAGATCATCTTTTTTATCTCATGTGGTTCAAAAGTGATAATTTTACTCAAAGATCTCATAGTTACTCTTTTCACTATGTTGTTTTCCTTCACATGTTGTGCCCTTTTATGGCATTTTTTGAAAGACTCAAAGCCTAAGTATTTAATTTAATTTAATTTTTACAAAATATTATATTGTTGGGAAATATATTTAAAAATAAGTAGTTCAATATAATGATAATGAATGTAAGTTTTGTTATAGCTACTTAATTAAAAACAATGTTGTTTTTTTATATCATTGTCCTTATGAAAATAAAACAGGTAACTTGAAAATTTATACTTTTAAAATCTCACTTTTAAATGGAGAAGTTTGTACTTTCAAAAAATCAAAACAATTATTATTCATTATCAATTATTTATTAATAAATCGAAAAAAAAAAATTAAAAAGTTTTCTTTAATTTTAATCACTATTTTATCGATTAAAATAATTTTAATCGATAAGGAACTTAGCCAATTAATCGAGAAATTAATATATAATTTCCGGAATCATATTTTTATACAAAAATATAAATAAAATAAAATGTTTAGAAAATATTTTTAAAAATATGTAAAGCCAGTCATTCGATCGCCATGAATCTTTAGTAGATGTTGAGTACGCTGTGGGATGGCCAAATATTTATTTTTTCCTTTCCTTTTTTTCTTTTTTGTCGTTACTGCTTAACGGATGGATCTTGATAAAACGTTGTTTATAAAATTTGAAAGCCCATCTTACATACTATAAGGCACTTAAATCCTAATATCAGTTTTATAGGGCCAGCGTTCCCCAGAATGTGTACAATTTAAACATGTATTTTCCCAAATTCAATTGTACACGATCTTTACAAATATTGACAAATAGCTTAAAGAAATATATTATTTTAAATTATCACCGAATTGTACGGGGTCATAAATCTATTATTTCTTACCTTCTTTATTAAGCAATTTAAGTATTATTCTAACTATCCGATTGACCTAAAATTGTGTGAAGAAGTTTAGTAACTTCCTTGAAAGTTTCTGGATTAAGCATCAATTAAGCAATGTAGCTTGATGGCCATTGATGTTTAAATGACAGAAAAAAACAACAGATAACTTACTTGAAACTCGAAGGGACAGTAACTTGAGCAGCATACAAGTTATCTACTTGAAACTGACCAATTTCCATGATCTCCGGCATGTTGGGGCTGGGAGTTGAACAAAGACATAGTTTAATTTCGTGTGAAATACTCTCCTATTGACAATTTGATCAAGTTAAAATTTTAAAAAATGTTTTAATGTTTATTATTTGCTGATTTGAGAAATCAGAAAATCTAAATGCGGGGAAAAAAAAATTTTTTTAAAATAAAAAACCCAAATATTTTTTATTGTGAAACTGATTCTATTAGTTTATAATAATAGTTTATATATTAGTTTATTTCTTTTTTAAAATTTCCTATAAGTTGTCTTACAATGTTTGGTAAAACATTTTCCTATACTATATAAGTTTTTAAATCCTTTCTGTATCTATACCCGGTTTTGTCAAACTTTTTAGGACGAGACCAAATTAGTAAGAAATGAAACATCATGGGGGCGCACCTAACCATAATGTAGCCTTGATTCGAGTACAGAATTTATTGATTTCTTTTTGTATTATCGCAGGCTGATTCAATCCGCAAAAGAACTCCGTAGTGGGCCATATAGGGCCCGCAGGCCGTTGTTTGCCTACCCCTGATCCATACCAAGCAATGCACATGGTACTTTAAAGGCTTACTTAAACAATAATAGTTTATTTTGATCTATTTTCAAAACATTACGGATTTTGCGTTTGTTTCTGATTAAAATTATAAAGAATTTGCATTTTGAATGATAAAATATTACTTACAAAACAAATTGGGCCATTGCATTCTTTTTATCCTGCACAGAAGTTCCTATGGTGGGGTCTTCTAATAAATCTTTAATACAATAAAGATATTCTGTAATATATTTACAGCAACACTCATTCCTCACTAAGGTGTGACTGGTCTCTAGTACTGTAACAAGTTCACTGGCATCAATTGATGGGTGAGTCAATGCTGCTAGTTGGTGGACTCTACCACACTCAACCATCACACGTCCATTGCCACCTCGGGAAATTATTAATTCAACAACATTCATTTTTCTGTTTTTTAAAGCAAAATACAAAGCACTTGACAAGATTTCATGGCCTTTAGTGATTGGTTCTTGATTTTTAAGAATCAATGCAACAATATCTTTATGTCCGTGATAAGATGCGATAATTAGAGCTGTCAGTCCATATTTATTTCGTTCATTAATGTTTGAACCTTTTTCAATAAGTTGTTCAACTATTTCTTTATGCCCTTCTTGACATGCAATCATTATGGCACTTAAATCATCAATATTTTTAAAACTGATGTTTGCTTTATAATCAAGAAGACACTGAACTGTGTTGCTATGTCCATTCTTTGACGCTTTCATTAAAGCCGTCCAGCCATATTTATTTTTCTTGTCGATGGTCGCATCTTTATCACAAAGAATTTTAACAATATCTGTAAACCCATTTTCTGCTGCTATCATCAAAGCAGAACACATAAAATGATTTGTTTCATTAACATCAGCACCGTTTTCAATCAACAAATTCACAGTTTCCTTTTGATTATTGAGAACAGCTATCATGAGATTGGTCCACCCATCAGTGATTTTCTCATTTACATTCGCCCCATGTTCTATTTGTTTGATGATGATATCATTATGCCCATATTGTGACGCTATTGACAGAGCTGTCCATCCCATTATGTTTTTCTCATTGACATTAGTTTTATGTTGAATGAATTCTTCAACAGATTCAATATCTCCACATTCTGTAGCAATCATCAGAGCAGACCAGCCATGTTTGTCCTTTATGGTGACGTCAGATCCTAGTTTTAATAACTCTGAAATAATTTCTCTCCTTTTCCTGTTGAATATGTCAATTCTAACAGATGTCTGCGGCATGGGTTCCACAGAGGATCCTTGGTTCAAATACCAAAATTTTATATCTTTTTGTCCAGTCATGACAGCAAACATAATGGCGGTTCGACCATGTTCATCAGTTGTATTCACGTCACAACCTTTTCCGATTAAAAATTGTATTATATCCTTATTAGGATTGTTTGGAAGTGTGATATCACTAGGTAAATTAAAAGCAGCGCTCATGACAGGCGTAAAGATGCTTGTTGAAACTTTAGCTCCACGCTCAATTAAAAGTTCAACAGTACGATTTTGACCATGAAGGGAAGCCATGTGTAAGGCGGTCCAACTTTTCTTGGTCGTATAATTAATATTAGCCCCATTGTTAATGAGAACATTAACAATTTCTGCATATCCATTACGTGATGCAATTTGAAGTGCTGTGTATTTACTCGTTACCTCATTTACATCAGCGCCATTATCAATTAGCCATTTAACAACTGATGTGTTGCCTGTTATTGAGGCGAGTAAAAGAGCTGTAATCTCTATGGTCATTGTTTGGGTGTTGTCTATTTTTGCTCTAGGACGTAGAACTTCTGGTGTGGGAATGCTGTCTAAAAGAACTTCAGGAAGGTATACATAGCCCGTTTGAAATTTATTATTTACATTTGCTCCGTTTTTTATCAGAAAATTTACGACGTCCGTGTGGCCAAAAAATAATGCTATGTGAAGGGCAGTCCAATTCCTGTCATTTTTTTCATTTATATTGGCTCCATTTTTAGTAAGAAATTCAACAGTATTTTTACGGCCAAATAGGGATTCGATGTAAAGGGCAGTTACCCCTGAGTATGTCTTAGCATCTACGTCAGCCCCTTTCATGATGAGAATTTTAACAATCTCTAAACTATTGGTGCGTACTGCATGGTGAAGTGGAGTCAATCCTTGTGCATCCTTCTCATTTACGCTTGCCCCAGCTTTAATGAGAGTTTCGACAACATGTTTATGACCTTTCTGTGAGGCGGCGTGAAGAGAAGATAAACCTATCTTTGTTTTCTCCTTGACATCAGCGCCCTTTAAAATCAGAAGGTCCACCACATCGTCGTGGCCATGGCCAGAAGCTAATTGTAGAGAAGTTGTTTCATCTTCTGACTTCAAATTTACGTTTGCTCCATTTGAGATAAGACACTCAACAATATTTTTGAGACCTCTTTCAGACGCTGCGTGGAGAGCTGTCCATCCTTCTGATGTTGTTTCATTAACGTTAGCGCCATTTTTAACCATAAAATCAACGACACCAATATGTCCAAAGAGTGATGCTATGAATAGAGCAAAACTACCAGTGTCTGTCTTCTCATTTACAATGGCTCCCCTTTTAAGAAGAAGCTGAACAACACTCGTTCGTCCATTTTGTGATGCCGTGTATAGAAAGCTGAAGCCCTCTTTGCCTGTTTTTCCATTCACATCGGCCCCTCTATCAAGAAGGAGTTCAACAACACCAACATGCCCATTTTGGGATGCTAAGCAAAGAGCTGTAACACCATTATTTTTGCATGGTTTTGCATTGACATCTGCCCCTCCATCAAGAAGAAGTTCAACTACATCTATGCATCCTTTTTGCGAAGCCAAGTGAAGGGCAGTGAACCCTTCCATTGTCTTCTCATTCACTTTGGCACCTTTTCGAATAAGAATTTCAACAACATCAAGATGTTTTCTATCAATTGCAAATTGAAGGGCAGTACAACCGAATATATCTGATTTCTAGTTTATATTCGCCCCTTTATCAATGAGAACCTCAACAACATCTTTAGAACCAAAATATGATGCCACGTGTAAAGCGTTATGACCAGTTTTGGCTTTGTCACTGAGGTTGGCACCGCTATCAATAAGAAGTCTGGCAATACTTGTTTGACCAAATTGTGATGCTATGTAAAGGGGCGTTCGTCCTAAATCTGTCTTTCGATTAATATTAGCTCCCTTTTTAATCAATTTAGCCACAACCTTTTTCTGGCCATTTTCAACAGCACGGAGTAAATCTTGAAATTTAATTGTCTCGCTTTCCTCCTTCAAGTTCACGGCTTCGATTTTTTCCTCTTTTATTGCCAAGTCTTCTATTAAAATTAAGTTTACGCTTCAGCATCCGAACTTAACTTTTGTTTTAAAATTTCTTTTTCAAAAGTGTCTCGCTTTCCTAGAGATAATAAATTAACAGGTGGCATCTTAAGATTTAGTCAGAGTTGACTCTTCTAACGCTGATCTGTGTTAACTCTTGTAGCTCTTCTAACACTACTGACTCTATGGTAACTCTTCTAACACTACTCTATAGTAATTCTTCTAACACTACTTTATGGTAACTGTTCTAACACTACTCTATGATAACACTTATAACACTACTCTATAGTAGCTCTTCAAACACTACTCTATGGTAACTCTTCTAACACTACTCTATGGTAACTGTTCTAACATTACTCTATGCTAACTCTTCTAACACTACTCTATAGTAACTATTCTAGTACTACTCTATAATAACTCTTCTAATACTACTCTATATTAACTCTTCTAATACTACTCTATAGTAACTCTTTTAACACTACTCTATATTAACTCTTCTAGTACTACTCTATAATAACTCTTCTAATACTACTCTATAGTAACTCTTCTAATACTACTCTATAGAAACTCTTCTAATACTACTCTATAGTAACTCTTCTAATACTACTCTATAGTAACTCTTTTAACACTACTCTATATTAACTCTTCTAGTACTACTCTATAATAACTCTTCTAACACTACTCTAAAGTAACTCTTCTAACACTACTCTATAGTAACTCTTCTAACACTACTCTATAGTAACTCTTCTAACACTACTCTATGCTAACACTTCTAACACTACTCTATAGTAACTCTTCTAACACTACTCTATGTTAACACTTCTAACACTACTCTATGCTAACACTTCTAACACTACTCTATAGTAACTCTTCTAACACTACTCTATGGTAACTCTTCTAACACTACTCTATGGTAACTGTTCTAACACTACTCTATGCTAACACTTCAAACACTACCTCATAGAAACCCTTCCTACATTACTCTATAGCAGTGGCGTAGCTAGAGCTTTTGCCGCCCAGGGCGGTCTTTAATATGCCGCCCTTTTAGGAGTCGCCCAAAAATGACGTCACGAATCGTTGTTTTTTTTAGGGGGGGTGCAACACACATATTACGTCATTCAAACCGGGCAACTTTAAATAAAAGTTCCACTTACATATATGATTACCGACACTTTAATCAATGAAGTTTTACGTGGTTTCACGAGCGTTACTATATTAGAGTGCAGCCTTACACTAAAAACAGATTTAAATGACCAAAAAAAAAGATATTTTAAACATGCTCGTTTTCAAATAGAAAATACAGCTTGAATGGGGGGTGGGGGGTTCTTTGTCACGTCCCATTGAGGAAGGGGTCTAAGTTTTCGTTTCATGACGCTGTGTGACGAGGGGGCAGGGGTTTAAAAATCAGCCGAAATCACCTGACGTCATTTATGGTTTGTGTTTAGTCCTGTATTCTTACTAGAGTTTTAAAAGATGATAAAGTGGTGGCTTTCCTGGTTTCTTCAGGCAACCCATTCCACGCCCGAATATCGGACGGAAAGAAAGAAAACTTGTATGTGTTTGTTCTTGCATATGGAATAAGAAAGGTGTTTTTAACTTTATGTATATTTGAGGGTTGTATTAGGTTATCTTTGTGTTGAATTTCTAAATTAGAATTAATTGCCTTATGTATAATTACTAATTTACTCTTGGTTCTTCTATCCTCTAGTGTTTCAAGGTTTAATGATTTAACTAACGGTGTTACTCTTGTCAGTTTTGAATATTCTCCAGTAATGAATCTGGCAGCTCTTTTTTGGATTTGTTCTAACTTATCAATATTTTCTTTGGTGGATGGGTCCCATACAGAAGATGCATATTCTAGTATAGATCTCACCAGGGTGAAGTAGCATTTTAGTTTTATATCTTTGTTACATTTGTAAAAGTTTCTTTTTATAAAGCCTAAGGTTTTGTTTGAATTTTTAATAACTTCATTGATTCCAAGATAGTTTCTCATTTATTATGACTCCTAAGTATTTCGCATCTTTAGTTTGGGTTAGTTCTTTTCCATGAATGAAATATTTTGAATTTATTTGTTTCTTTTTCTTTGGTACTCTTAGCAGTTGACATTTTTCTGGGTGGAAGGACATATTCCAGTTAGTTTCCCATTTTATTAATTCATCTAAGTCTTTTTGTAAAATTTTGCTATCTTGTTCTGACTTGATTGTGTATATTTATGTAAGCTGTAAGAAAAGAGGCCACATAACATGATTTAACTACAATTAAAACATTATAAAAATACAAGATAATTGTTTTGAAGGCCACAAGACAGTTATAAGGCCCTCTCCCGAAAGAAAAAAAAAGAAAAAAAAATGAAACAAAAGATATTCCAAATTTTACACCCAAAAACATTAACTATTAATATGCTTTTACTTTTTATTTATAAATAGATCTATATGATTTTTAAAATAAATAATGAAATCAGTATATAAACAATAAACTAATAAAAATATTTTTTTTTATTATCTATACATTTAATTACTTACCTAACTTTCATAGTAGAAAAATCGTGTATTATGTTAAAAGAATATGAATTATTTGCAATATCTTGACCTATGGACATAATGCAAAATTTCGTAGTCTTAAATCACTTATTGTGGAGCGAATATAACTTTTTATCAACTTCAGTTTGGAAAAGCACCTTTCAACACAAGTTACAATGATTGCAATTGTTGAAAAACATTCTTAGCAAAATTATAATGTTGAGCAAAGAATTTTCTAATATTTACTGTTGAATGTATTTTAATACATCATATTTTAAAAACATAATGTCTCTTTTTGTAGTGTAGGTACAGCCAGGGCTGGTCTTAGGCTCCTGGAACCTATGCGGTCACAAAGGGCCTAGCGCTTTCATAGGCCCAACCTATCTTAATTTTCACTTAATATCCTTATCAACAGCTTATCCCTCTCCAAACTGGGCACACGCAATCCTTTTCGCATACTAAGCTGTATAGGGCCCCGTAATAGCTAAGACAGGCCCCGTGTAATGCCATAAAAACCGAGATCTTTTCTCTTTCAATCTCGAACAATTCTTTATCAATGGAAATAAAGAAATTTATTTCATGTTCAAGTCGTCATATAAAAAGCTAGATGGTATTATACACGAATATTTTCTTGCAAGGGCATTTAACTCATCACCGCGTTGTTTTATTTTCTTTCATAATTATATTTATTGATAAAAACATTTCTCGTCGTATTTCTTGCTCTAGAGATAGAAACACGTCTTCTGAATTTTCCCCACTCATATTTTTCACATTCAAACTTGGTGATCATTAAACACCTCCAACTCTTCTCAAAAGCGTTCTCTATTAGCACATACCTTTGCTCCATGAAATTGGTTTGCATAGTTTGCATTAATTTAAAAAAGACGGGTTCCCATAAATTGAGATAACATAGAAAAGAAAAAGATAGCATTGAACTGAATAAAATTCCAGCATCTGATCTCGTTTTACTAGTTACTTCATTTGTCAATTTTTCCAAGACTCTTAAAATTTTGAAGTATGTATTTTTTGGAATTATTTGTGTTATTGTGGTGTTTATTAACGGAAAATGAATAACCGTTCATTTTCAATGAGTAACCTTATTTTAATGAACAACGCAAGCTATTTGTGCTACTTTAATGCAATAAAAATAAAAGTAAATTAAATTTTTAATAAGTTATCTGACAAAAATTATATTAAACCTGAAACAATAATATAATTTACTGCTTGCAAGTTGAACACACTATTCGAACCACGATGTCATGTAGGTACTGGTAAGCGCGTCATTCTACGAATTTCGAAATTCAACGACAGAACTGTCGGTGTGATATTAATAGTAGAACTACATATTTTCGGAGCAGCGGTGATGTGTTGCTGTTTTTTGTGCAGTTTTCTTATAAAAGCGCGATCTGTGAAGTATACCGCTTAATTTTCCAAACAAATCGTTACCTTTTTTTGAGCGAATTAAAATTTTTAAACTATTTAAACAATCACTATACTATGTAATAAAACAAATGTTGCACGAATCCGTTAATTAAAACTCAAAATTAAGATACTTTTTGTTTCACCATGGTTTTACCCCTTTAAAAGAAAAAGGGCAGTTTTCGGAAATGGCGTTAATTTTTAAATGCCCACAAACGCCGCCCTTTGAATGAGTGCCGCCCGGGGCGGACCGCCCCCTCCGCCCCCCTAGCTACGCCACTGCTCTATAGTAACTCTTCTAACACTACTCGATGCTAACACTTCTAACACTACTCTATAGTAACTCTTCTAACACCATTCTATGCTAAAACTTCTAACACTACTCTATGTTAACACTTCTAACACTACTCTATGCTAACACTTCTAATACAACTCTATGCTAACACTTCTAACACTTCTCTATGCTAACCCTTCTAAAACTACCGCATAGAAACACTTCCTACACTACTCTATGAGTATGGTAGGTCCTCTAACAATAATCTATTGTATTTCTGTTAATACTATTTTTAACGTTTTACTCAATTAAGAAATTGTGTATTTTATTATAATACCGTATTAACCTTCAAAACCATGAAAAATCCAACGCCTTTTAAAATTTGATTGAAAACGGATGTGATACAATTCTTGGAAATGTGAAAATGGGAATACCCGTTACTACATTTACAAGGCTATAGGGATGTTCATAATATGGCGGAAATCTATTAATAGAAATATTATATCTAAATTTATCTTTGGTAAGGACAGATTTATAAAAAAATTAATAAAAGATACGAGTCAATACGTGAATGTAGGTATATTGAGAATGATTGATCTTATCAGCTAATTTTTAATTCTTCATTAATTTAAGACAGCTGATTGGACTTGCAAAATAAAAAACAATTTCGTAATTTTAATAAGCTAACAATTTTGAGAACATAGTGATTTGACAGTTTTTATGCCTCAAAACTTTGTTTCGCTAAAATGTAATCTAAAAAAAGAACAGTACCCTATTTATACTGCTTATGAAGAAACGGCTAAACTTTATACATGATAAAATGTGTAGGCAAATAGAACAATTGAATAGCTGTCATTTTATTTGAAATAAAAGAATAGACATTTACATTAAAAAAAAAATAAATATAGAGAGTACATTGAATAAACAAGAACACATAATGCTGTTGAACATATTAGTTTAATATACCAATATTCCCTCTCTGTTTTTTGTTCTTCTGTTTATGCTCAAAATAATAAATTTTGGGGTCAATTGAACACCACTAACTTTTAGTGCACAATTTTACACCGTAGTAAAAACACAGAAGATTTGTAATACTCATCAGATATTGCTGTGCGTAACTTTAAACTGTTGCGCGGCTTCGGTCAGATATTTCAGTGGGGATTGGGGGAAGAGGACCAGAATCTCATTAGAAAGCAGACCCGGTGGCGGATTAAGACCGCAGGGGCCCTGGGCAATCATAGCCTGTTCAGCCCCCTCCTTAATCCGCTATAGAACAGCCCCCTAACACCATACAACCATGTGATACGGGTTCTAATTGTAAGTCTAGGCTGAAAAATACTCTATAAAATGAATATCTTGAACCTAAAGCAAAAAAATCTTCATCATGTTTGTGAGCATCAATTGTAGTAGTCACATTCAGATGTCAATTTGGTAAACACAACAAACATGGAAACATATTTAAGACAGTCCCCATTAGGCCGCTACTCTGGTGTCATTTTTTGACATCACCCTTGTCAGCGGTGTTGGCTAAAGAGATTGGTTCAAATGGTTAAGGCTGCCTTTAGAATGTGAATCAATGGCAGTAATGCTGTTATTGATATTTAAGGTCATTGGATATGCGTAGTAAGCAATAATCTTCTGTACAGATGGAGTGTCCTTAAAAGATAAGTTGGATAGTGATGAGTGATTTCACATTGTGATTTTTAGTAAAACATTTAAAGTAGACTTAATTTTGGACTATTTATAAGATGATAAATCCTATATAAATATTATTTATATCGTACTAAAACTTAAAAACAATTGACCAAAACAAAGAATTGAAGCAATGTATTAGAGTTTGAATTAATTTTTAAAAATTGAGTGAAAATGTTAATTTTTGTTTGGTTGGAGATGTAAAAAAAATAAAAATGATTTAGGTTTTGAATAAATCCGACTTTAGAAATTTAAAAAAAATATTGCAATCTTTAATAAAGTTAGTAATTTCTTACATGTATGAATTTTTGTTATTAAACTCATTTTAAAAGTGGGGTAAAAAAAATTACTAAGTTCTACCAGTAGGGCGCTATAGGGTTGATCTTGCATATTAAAAAAGTGAGGCGTTGAATTTATTCACAGTACACTCACTATATAATTCATGGTCAACTTCTAGTAGCAAAAATTTAAATACATATTCACACTATTCATTACAATATTTATTTAAGCTATAAACACAATATGAAGCTAATTATTGTATACCAGTTTGTTTAAACAGCGATGTATTTAAAACGATGCATATTTTGATTATTTGCTGGTTCCTACAGAAGTTCGTCGCTTACCAAAAGGTTTAAATCGACGCTGAAGTACTCCAAAGATAAAAACAATGCCTTATCATTCAAAATAATTATATTAAAATGAGACACCGCTTACGGGACTGAATTGATGAAAACATTAATGAAAGGAATCTTTCGCTTCAAGGTTTAATACCACATATTGTACTGATGAAATAAACAGTAGAGAGTTACGAAAGTATGTTCAGGATATTCTAGCTCTGCTATTTGATTCTTCACCAAATTGACCAGAACTTCTTTTTTTTTTTTCAAGTTCAAACACGTGTTCCAGCGGTTGTTAATAACACTTGCAATCTTGTTGCAAATCAAACCATTTACTTAACACAGTCCTTAACAGCAATGAGTAAATCCTGACCTGAAGTTGTGTTTTCGAAGGTCTTAAAAGTAATTTTGTTTTTCAGTAAGCTCAAAATGAATATTTTTTTATCGTATAAATAACAACAATTGTACCGGGTCCTGTACCTCATACTTTCGCCCAAAGCAAGAAAGTACTACAAATAGTCTTTGCTTGCATCCCGAGGTTGGTACATGAAATTGTCGTTTCTATTTTCAACACGTCTGATTATTGGTTTCATTTACAGAGAAATGCTGTCCAATTTTATTTTCTGTTCTGGACACATATGCTCTGCATCTGACAAGCATTCCTTGATGAACTCGCAGTCAGAAAGAAAAAAGTTCCATTTTCAAATCTTATAGGACATTGTCACAAGCGTCCCTAACACTTATATTTTTGACTGCTTGCTCATAGATTCATACACAATACCGTTACACAGAAACAAAGGCACCGCTATAAAGACAACAAACTTTAATGGAGTCTCCTTCTTTCAACGAACACTAACACACCAAAACAATTCTCCATTTCTACACATCTATCAATGACGTCAACCACACAATCACTTTGCAGACTTTCGCACCATTAACTTTTAATACCACAAAATGAAACATCAAACATACCACCGTGCGCAACTAACAACAACAAATTATAAGGCAAATTGGTCATCTGTGACATATGTCCCCCTTTCCAGAAATTTTTCGAGGTCGACAAATTTCAATAATCTCAAATGACCAATTTTCAACTTTACTCATTACCATGATTACTTCATAACATATTCTATGGACATATACTTTCAAATATCCCTGAACACTACTACCATTTCCTCTTAAATACAATAACTATTAATATTGCTCTCCAATATATCGACAAAGCATTTACATACAAATCAGTATACATTTCAAACCCAATAATTTTATGACTTATAACAACTCAAAATATTATACTAACAGAGTAGTCACACAAAAATCAACATGAACGTAATATTAATATTCTTTAGAACCAGTGTCTCAATACATAGTACTTAAATTAATCCAGGGATGACTGTGCCTTGTAAGAACGTGACTCTCAACTGGAACAGGTACTATTCTCAGAACCCTTGCCAGCGCAAAACGAGCCGTGTTAAAGTACTTCAGGATGGTCACGCTAAACATGCACAGGGCTGTTGCAGTTACAACGTGCACTTGAATCAATGCCCCTTTCAAAGTCCATGACAAAATGACCAGGTCTGTTACATTTGTAGCATTTATTATCACCGGCTCCTCTCTTATTTATAAAGTTCATGCGAGCACCACCACGATGTCGCCCGCTAAAGCCTCCTGCACCACCGAATTGTCCGCTGCGACAGTCTCTGGCCCAATGACCGGGCCTACCACACTTGTAACAATCTCCTCCACTCATGCTGACGTTTCTTCTCCTCCGATTTTCACACCCACAATTCACCTTCCCCTCACCACACTCTCTGTCGGCAAACCATCGATGTGGCCCACTGCTTCGAACAAGTCTATTTCCAGCCGAGCGAATGGGCCTGATTCCTTCCCTGTAACAATCTCTGGCGATACTACTTTGGGCAGTAGGACATTCTTTTTTTCTTTGAGCTCGCGTTGTCACTATCGCCACCCTGTCCATGTTTTCATCGGTCCTTGCTCCACACACATTACCCACAATCAAGTCCACTATAGAATTCTCCACACATACCGCCTCCACCCTTCCACTCAGGTATGGTGTCTTTATGTTTATCATCGCCTTTTCTCCTCTGATAACCCTGGTATCTAACATCCTGATCATCTCTATTTCGCCAGTTAATTGGTCATCTCTCACATACTTTCTTTTGACCACCACTACTTCACTTCCTGTATCTCTCAGTACTTCAACTTTATTTGATCCTACGAACCCTCCTACAATCAACAACTCTCTTGCTCTAGTTTCTTTGTAGTCACCACCTCTTGGTAAATTTTCATCTCTGGCATCCACGGGTTGGCCAACATTTTCTCCTCCAACAGATGCGTTTAGGCCCTTATCCCACAGGCGTTTGCCCTTTGACCGTTTGCGCTCAATAACACGCGTCGTCACCACTCTCTTTGCACTCGTATTGCCGCCCTCCCTTGTATTGGGACATTAGCGTGCTATGTGCCCAGCCTTGTGACACAAGAAGCAATTCACGTCTGATCCTGAACGTCCATCAGCCACATTTTGCCTTGCATAAGAGCCATGAGCAAAGCTTCTCTTCCTTGCCTCCAGGAATAATTCTGCAACTCGAGCACTTTCCTCCAGGCTGTCAACACTTCGCTCTTTTAAATGTATAGACAGATCCCCAGGACACACATCCATGAATTGTTCTTTCATAATGAGGTCTATAAGACCGTCAAATGTTCTGTCTATTCCCGATAGGCTAATCCATTTCCACAAATAGCCCTTTATTCTTCCTATAAAGATGGATGGTGACTCATCTGCCTGAGGCCTGCTCTTTCTAAATAGATCTCGATACCCCTCCTCTGTGAGATTGTACCTTTTTAGGAGCACTTCTTTCACCTTT
>MUZC01004665.1:0-37638 GCA_002072015.1 Radix auricularia | reverse complement strand
TTTGACTGCTTGCTCATAGATTCATACACAATACCGTTACACAGAAACAAAGGCACCGCTATAAAGACAACAAACTTTAATGGAGTCTTCTTCTTTCAACGACCACGAACACACCAAAACAATTCTCCATTTCTACACATCTATCAATGACGTCAACCACACAATCACTTTGCACACTTTCGCACCATTAACTTTTAATACCACAAAATGAAACATCAAACATACCACCGTGCGCAACTAACAACAACAAATTATAAGGCAAATTGGTCATCTGTGACAGACATCACAAATTGGCTTAGGTCGAATCATCCTCTATAAAAGACAGTTTGGTGATAACACTTTGCTGCTTCTTTAAATTATTAACCAACTCCTGACATCTCCCTCCCCCTCCTCGTTCTTTAAAGTGCCTTTTAAGTTGTTGCCCTGATAGACGCTCACACTATTACGTCACATCACAAAAACAGCTTTGCTCCAACGATCGTGCAGCAGTGTGTAGTAGATTATATTCGTCCATTTCTTTATTTGTTCCGGAGTACTCATGGTTAAAAAAACCTCTACTTACTTTTAAATTGCAATATTTCAAAATGTAAACATTTAAGAAAAGTATAGTAAAGTAATTAATTTATGTTAAAGCAAGTTTAAATAAAATAAATAAAGAATACACTTTTACTTTGAATATTTAATTTTATCCAAACACACGTAAATAAACATTAATCCCTACTTTTATTATAGCTACTGGAGACTCACTATTGTTTTAGACATGTACTATGACAATTATAATCTCACTATTGTTTTAGACTTCACCTATAGCAACTGTAGTCTCTCGTGGTTCTTTGCTTCTCTTGTTAAGGCTCTCTCACTCTTTACTGCAGGTACGTTTTACTTTCTTTAATAATTTTTAATTGTCTATTTTTATTTTCAATTCATAAATGTTAATAATAATAATAATAATAAAATGATGATTTATATAGCGCTGTATCCCAGCAAGGAGCCAGGCTCACAGCGCTTTACATGGAAACAAAAATACATATATATAAATAAAAAGAAACATTCATAGCATATTAACTACATAAATAACAATACGGTATACTCAATACATCAGCCACGCTAATCAATTACAGAAATGTGGTTTTATTATTTTTGAAAATAAATTTTAAAAAGATGTGTCTTAAGTGCAGTCTTAAATGACTTAGCAGTTGAAATGCTACGGATGTGTAATGGAAGAGAATTCCATTGTTTGGCTGCACAAAAGGAGAATGACCTTTCGCCAAATGTTTTAGTTCTTATCTTAGGAACACAGAGAATGCGTGTTACTAATATTGTTGTTATTATGATGCTTTTTTCCTGAGGCTTGCAAGTACTTTCACCAACAAATTTTTTTCATGGCCTAAGAAATTAACTACACAAACATCTTATTTTCGATCTTGAAACATAAACCTATATCTTATCTTATCTTATCTTATCTTATCTTATCTTATCTTATCTTATCTTATATGTCACAGACGCTTTTTCTGTACAGAAGATTATTGCGTCCTACGTATTTCTATGGTTTGTGTCGAGTCCTGTATTCTTACTAGAGTTTTAAATGATGATAAAGTTTTGGCTTTCCTGGTTTCTTCAGGCAACCCAATCCACGCCCGAATACCGGACGGAAAGAAAGAAAACTTGAATGTGTTTGTTCTTGCCTATGGAATAAGAAAGGTGTTTTTATCGTTATGTCTATCTGAGGGTTGTATTAAGTAATCTTTTTGTTGTATTTCTAAATTAGAATTAATTGCCTTATGTATAATTACTAATTTACTCTTGGTTCTTCTATCCTCTAGTGTTTCAAGGTTTAATTATTTAACTAACGGTGTTACTCTTGTCAGTTTTGAATATTCTCGAGTAGTGAATCTGGCAGCTCTTTTTTTCAATTGGTTCTAGTTTATCAATATGTTCTTTGGTGGATGGGTCCCATACACAAGATGCATATTCTATAATCGGTCTTACCACGTTAAGGTAGCATTTTAGTTTTATATATTTGTTACATTTGAAAAAGTTTCCTTTTTTGATAAACTTAGGATGCAATAATCTATTATACATAAGGAACATATAAGATAAGGTAAGATGCATTTTGTTAATCACTAATCGGCATGAAAGGTTTGAAAGTAGTATAGAACAGATCTGGCTACAATGGATGTTTCTTGATAAAAATGGCTACATAATGTATTAATGTCTCGTATTTAGAAAATATATGTCATTAAAACACTAATGTCTGAAATTTATGTCGGTTTCCTTTTAAAAATTCTACGCGTAATGGTGATTATTGCAGTAACGTTATATTTACCGTTTTTTTAAAATTATGACCACATCTTTATAGACTTCGTAGCCAGCGCCCTTGCACGAACCCCCACAGAAGAAGAATCCTGGCAGGACACTATTGTCACTGATCATGCTGAACTTGTTTAATTTTCTCTTTCTTTACTTATAATATTATTTTCAAAACTGTGGTACGCAGGTTCTGAAAACTAATTGGCGCTTGAAAGCTGGTATTTTGAAAGTATAATAGTATATACATTAAACTAAAATTCTCTGTAAATCTTATCTCATTAATGGCTGTATTTAACAAACAATTCATGAGAGAGCCATGATATCTTGTGACATTGTTGAGTACGATTATTAAATGTTTACTGACGAAAATATTTTAACATTAGCTCTCACGTAAGGCAGGGGTAGTAAAATTTCTTCATATTTTCCTTATACGAGCTTTGTAAAATCACATTTAGAGCTTTATTTCCTCATACGAGCTTTGTAAAAATTCATTTAGAGCTATATTTCCTTATACGAGCTTTGTAAAAATTCATTTAGAGCTTTATTTCCTAATACGAGCTTTTTAAAAACTCATTTAGAGCTTTATTTCCTTATACGAGCTTTGTAAAAATTCATTTAGAGCTATATTTCCTTATACGAGCTTTGTAAAAATTCATTTAGAGCTTTATTTCCTCATACGAGCTTTGTAAAAACTCATTTAGAGCTTTATTTCCTTATACGAGCTTTGTAAAAATTCATTTAGAGCTTTATTTCCTCATACGAGCTTTGTAAAAACTCATTTAGAGCTTGAACTCCCGGAAAAACGATGGATCTTCACAAAGCTAGGCAGAATATACAAAGTCACCTGTCTGTTTTCAAGTTGTTTTTTTTTCTTTAAAATATTGTTGTCATAATTGTTGCTTTAATTTTATTGTTAACTTAAAATGCTTGTCTCCATCTCTTTTTATATTCTAATATGGATATTGTGGATTGAACAAAACGTAAATACTCAAAAGAATTAAAAAGGCTTATGTTTAATTTATTTTCTTTTCAAATCTTATGTTTGAAGCTGTTAGCATTTACTATTACCAGACCTTAACGGTGTGATCCTGACAACGTGATTGATTTCAACTAAGTCTTCATCTCATTAGTTTGTCCTAATTGAAAGTATTGAACAAGGAGCCACGATATTCAACAATATCCTAAGATCAGGGAATCTCATACTATTCATGTTAATCATTGAATATTCAATTTAAAAAAAAAAAAAAGTAAAAATAAAAAAAGATTGTGATGTTGAGCTTGTCGTGTGGATGTTTCCTTTCCCCGATCTACTGTGTTCTTCTTATACACATATTTGCGGGATCATTTGTTTTTCTTTTTAAATGAATTGAATGTGTATATAAATATACAATTAGGATTTCAGTTAGCGTTGAGAACCCGCCAACACAATTCAAAATATCAATTAATTTTAATCTGGATCATGTTGGATATTTTTGTTTTTCAATATTTGTTGTAAAAAATCCTGTGAAATCGAATGGTGAAAATTTCTTAAAATTTTACGAAAAAGAGATTAGGGTCCCCGGCCTTAAACTCATTATAAATAGAATTGTAATGCCAGATAATAATTTAATATAGGCCATAAAGTTTATATATTGCAGGTTTTGTTAAAAACCACTTTCACATTATCCAAAGTTTAATCATCTTTATTTAGCTCATAAATGGTGAAAAACCTACATTTGGGTCTCCGGCATCAAGTAAATAATAATTTAATTATTTGGTTTACCTGTTGCAATGGAGGTTGTAACTTTCCAAAGTTGCTTGCTTCTATTTACACGGGAAGGTCGGGAATTAGTAATGAGCCAATTTTAATATAAGTAAATTACTTCATTGGGCCCCCTGTCAGAAGTGAGTGATAATTTAAATATTCATTTCACCTGTGATCTTTGCGGTTGGGTACTCGACAACTTCCCAAAGTTTCATGCTTCTTTCTAAACGGCAGGTTGGAGAATAAATGATGAGTCTTTTTTATACTCCTCATAACAGAAAAAACTACATTTGGGGCCCCGGCCCCCCAGCTAGCGATTTTTGACTGTTACCATCGCGGGTAAATAATCAACAACTCTCCAAAGTTTCACGCTTCTACCTACAACGAAAGATGTGGAATTAATGTTGATTAAGTTTTATTATAGCCCTTATAAAATGGTTTTAGGCCCCGGCCAGCCATGAATAGAAAATTTAAAATCTCTTTCTTCAAATGGCATAAGAGTGTAGTTAGCAAGTTCCCAAATTTTCATTTTTCTTCCTACATGCGATATAGGAGAATTGTTGATGATTCAGTTTTAAATATATATTTTAAAAAATACATTCGGGCCCCCGTAAGTGATAATTTGTATAACCTTTTTATCTGTTACCATTGCCGAATTTTACTTAACAACCACCCCAAACTTTATGCTTCTACCTGCAAGGTAAATGGAGAAATTGTGAGTTTCAAATTTTATAAAGGCCATAAAATGGAGAAAAACTTTAAGGGTCCCGACCCCCATGAGTGTGAACTTTAAAATTCGTTTATACCTTTTATCTTTGAGAGAGGCGACTTAACAACTTCCCAAAAGTTTTATGGTTGTATCTACACGGGAAGTTGGATAATTTAGTCAGCGAGGGCTATGCCTTTGATTATCCTGGATACGTCTAAAATGGCTAGGAACGATGAAGAGAAAATCAGTGACTAAAGCTAAGCATAAACTAGCATTTCAGTTGTGTGTAAGTTACAAACATATGACCAAAATACAAATATGTAAGCAAACATTATAAATACTGTTTGTTGTTGTTTTGCATTATATTCTCTTTTATTTTGTTTTCAAATCTTTTATTTCAACTTGCGTTGTCTGAGCCGGGCGGGCGACCGACCGACCGACCAACCGTGCGGCCTTGCCGAAAAAACTTTGGATCGATTTTTAAAACCACTTTCTCGTAAGTTAGCGAGCAAAAATTTTGCAATTTATGCTAATGATAACAATAATGTATCAAAATTTCAAATCGCTCAAATGGACAGCGATTGAATAATTAATTTTTTCAATTATTATATTTTTATATCTTTAAATCATGTTAATTTTTTGAGATAGTGTTGTGGCGCGTAATATGTTCAACAACCTTTCATGTCGCGCAATATGGTGCGCATTACATTTACATTACTTTTTACAATAAATATATTCGTGATCGGGGAGCATTAGACCTAGAACATTAAACGCGTTTTACAAAACAGAACTAGAATTTTGTATTTTCGGATTGTCTTGCCCTGTGTATTATAATATACATCCTTATAGTTATGTCTAGTATATAAAGGATATATTGTGAGAATTTTGTTGTTTTTTTTACGGTTGTTATATTATACAATACTTTCTAATTATAAAAACAGTTCTCATAATTTAAAAAAAAATTTTTAAATAAAATTTAAAAAAAAACTTAACAGAAACAATTACAGGTATATTTTTGGGGTTTGAACAGATTATTGCCATTTCAATAATTTTCAATAAGGAAACTTGCTTTGTGATACGAACTAATTGACATACAAGCAAGGTGATGGAAGGAGTTAATATCGTATCTCGAGGTATAGTAAAATTAAATGTAAATAACGAAAATCTTGAAAATAAAAAATTACAGATCTCTACAAGTGAAAACATTTTTGTTAACATCTTCATTTACATAGTCAATGAAATCATTTGTGTGATAACATATTGATATTGTAGAGTGTGATCTATTTTTTCTAAGAACGGTAACTTAAAAACTCCAAGACAGGACATCATAGCTCATCACAGTAATATTGCTGCTAACAAGGTTTAAGACCCTTCACTAATGGCTTAACGACTGTTGCAACAACTGACCCAGATGTTACTATGTCTATGGTGTTTGTAAGGTGTCTGATCAATTGATTTTTGTTTTTAGTCAACTACCAACCATTTAGTTAGAGGATAACGTTGAGCAGCCGACCAAACGAGACGTGAAGTAGTTAGCTGACCAACTGACCCTGTATGTCAAGATGTGGGCAGTTTACTTCTGTCTGTTTGGTCAGTATCTGCTAGGTTGAATGTATGAAATTTTTGCTAAAAATAATTGTATATATTTTGTTTTGTTTTGGCTTCCTTATGTCTCGTAAGACGACGGAATATTCTGTGCTCCTGTAGGATTTATGCACGTAATCTTGCAGCTTCTGCTGTGGCTGTACAAGCCCACTCGCGAATGGCAGCCTTTGCTGCACTTCTCACACTGAAAGGTAGTGCTGGTGGTTGGCTGAAGAGCAATTCAGCCTATTGTATATATTAGGGTGTCCCAAAAAAATGAAGTTTTGAAATGTTGATGTCTCACCCCACACAATTTGTCTGTATGGTAACAGTAGTTAACATGCAAAATTTAAGCTCATTTGGACAATGTTTAGAGGTCCCCCAAGAGGTTTAAAGTTCCAGATTTTGGTGTAAAATCATTCGCGGTCAAATCTAATACAGCGTTAATGTTGCATTATATGTGAAACTGATATATTAAGTAACAAATTGATGCTTAGTATTGTTTATAATATTAAATGAAACAAAATATATAAATCTTGAATAGTTTATTTTTTTAAATTTTGAAATTTAAGTAAAAAATTATGAAAAACAAAGTTTTATTCACTTTGTCAAGTTAATTCTTGAAAGAATGTCAATCTGTTTGAAAAAAAAAAATAATAAGCAATGCAATTAAGCATTCCTAATATTAATATTGTACTTTGTACAATCATAAGAGAAAGCTCAACCATGGGTCTAACAAATAACCAGGACTTGACACAATTAGCAACAGATCGTCACAAATGGAAATCCATGATCTCTGCCCTATGTGCCAGCTTCGGCCCGAGAGGAAATAACTAACTAACTAACTAACTAACTTTGTACCGTAAGGTAGACAAAATTTTGAAAAAGTTCTTCACATTTAAATTTTAGCCAGCTGTTCCCGATTACACTCTGCAAAATTTTCCGATGTTTGTCCCCCACTTGTAGCAAAATTTGTTTGTGTTCTTCATCCTTGGTTTTTGAAATTTTGTATCAATGCTACACCTCGCTCTGCAGAGTCATTAATACAAGCCAGATTCTTTACAAAATCTGCTGCAACTTAAAAAGATGGTGTATCTGACCATGCTTCAACAGGAACATCTAGAAAACTGGCATCAATGTTGGATGTTTCAAAAAATGTGATAGAAGCACGCAAATAAACAACACCTTTTGGTGGTGTTTTTATGAGATGCGGTCCACGTTCTGATTGCATTGTCCGAACAAGCCCAATTTTTTCTTCGTCCGACAAAAGTGTTGAAAATAACGCAAGCGTCGACAGTTCCGGATTCAAGGACCACGAGCGACGCACCATCATTTTCAATCCCGTCAATCGAAGAGCAACATCATCATATTCGTATAAACGCTGTATCAACAAGATATCATTCACAGGTGCATCTACGGTGAACCTGCATGAAAACCATGATTGAAGATAAACACATATGGTAAACCAATTAAAGCGCTGAATACCTTGTAATTCTCGAGCTGTTAACTGAAAGATGGTTTCGTTGCATGCAAACAATTGTTCAATTTTAAATGCATGGATTGCTTTTGCTATCCAGCTTGCCCTATGTAGGGTACCAGGTCTGCGAATGCTGACATCAACCTCCAACCAAACCATTTGTGCAGCAAGGTGAAGAAATTCCAAATAATCATCACGTGAATGACTGACCTCAAGTTGACATTTGATAACTTCTTTAATCGAATCAGACACGATTATCAAAGAGGCTGATCTGGCTTTGGGTCTGTGGTTTAATTCTGGCACTTTTTCTCAAAACCTCTTAAAAATCAAAATATCTGGCCCCGTGGATAGTCCAAGACAAACGTTCAATGCATCGGAAAGGAGAACTTCCAACGTGTGATGACGGCATGCCATCCATAATAGATTATGTCCCAGGGCTACTTCTAACAGAATGCAAGCTCCATTGCGTCTGCAAGTAGTGGAAGCGGTAGTGTCGAAGCCTTGCCGATGACCATAGATTCGCACTTCCACGATTTGATATGTTCATATACTGCATCAGCAGCTGCCCGTCCTGACCCGGATGAAAACTTGGGAAAACCAAGAAGCTTTGTAATGCCATTGACAAGTGATGAGAGCAGGACAGGTAATGATCGATGCTAACCTCTCCGGTAACATCGGGCAATCGCTTACCATCCCAATGAACAATTGATATTGAGGGAATATAGTCTTCTTTTATACGTGCTGCAGCTTGTTGACGACGAAACTTGCGAAGACGATGTATTGTGCTCTTGGAAAATACTGTGTCAGATGTCGCAACACCAGCTTCGTTGAATGTGGATGCAAGTATCATTGTAGATTTTCTAATGCTGGTGTTCGTTCTGTCCAGCCCTGCAGCAACTGTTGGTGATATTATGCTTTGATATCGTGTTGCAGAATTTTTTTTGCTTGAAAATGCTGATTGGATGACAAATTCTTCATCAGATTCTGCATCGTCTTTGGAATTCCGACAAATGGAGGATGTCATTGAATGTGTGTCTGTGCACAAGGTTTGCACTTTAGGTATCTTATATGTTTTCTCGCATTTATTACATTTTCTAATTGAGAATCACGCTATTTCAACTCTTGTTAATGGTAGCAATGAGGTAAATATAAGTATATTTAAACTTCATTTTATTCATATATGGCACACAAAAGCTGCAAATTATTTGAGCCACGATTCGTCTGGATTTTTATGTTGGCCTAATACTGGAATTTTAAAAGCTCTTGGGGGACCTCTAAATGTTGTTCAAATGAGCTACAACTTCACCAATTTACTCATTGTACCCAAGAGACACATTTCAGGGGGTGAGACTTCAAAGATTAAAAAAAAAATTTTTTTCGAGCATTTTTGGGACACCCTAGTATATATAGTTTGATTTATTATTGCGATTGATCTAATTCTGGAAATATTGTTCAATAATTGAACATATTTTATATATAACATGGTTTGACTGATCAAAATGTTCAACTTTAATATTTCTAGTGCTGACATCCTTCACCGCTGGAGTGGAAGTGCCAAGTAATTTAGCAGGAACAACTCCACCAAAAACAACAGCAACAAAAAACACAGCAACAAAAACCACAACAACAAAAACAGCCACAACAACACCACATAATGACTTCAGGATTCTTGGAGGCTCCAAGGCCAGAGATTACTCACATCCTTACTTGGCGTCACTGCAGTATAACAGGAACGGAAACTGGAGACATTTCTGTGGTGCTGTGCTTATAGCCCCTGACAAGGTCAGTTGATGGTGAGAGTGATAGCCCCTGACAAGGTCAGTTTTTGGTGAGAGTGATAGCCCCTGACAAGGTCAGTTGTTGGTGAGAGTCATAGCCCTTGACAAGGTCAGTTTTTGGTGAGAGTGATAGCCCCTGACAAGGTCAGTTGTTGGTGAGAGTGATAGCCCCTGACAAGGTCAGTTGTTGGTGAGAGTGATAGCCCTTGACAAGGTCAGTTGTTTGTTAGAGTGATAGCCCCTGACAAGGTCAGTTGTTGGTGAGAGTGATAGCCCTTGACAAGGTCAGTTGTTGGTGAGAGTGATAGCCCTTGACAAGGTCAGTTGTTGATGAGATTGATAGCCCCTGACAAGGTCAGTTGTTTGTGAGAGTGAGAGACAAAGTTTATTTTCTCCACGTTAAAAAAAAGCTTTTACATTATAAGTTACTTGATATAATTACAAACATTTTTAACAAATGGTAACTTCTTTACTTAATTCTTATGGGTCAATCCCCATGGAGCATAGCAAAATTACCATGCTAACATGGAAAAGAGTATCTACCCACTACACGCTGATAATCTCCGTCAAAAATAATTGCTTTCATTACGTCTCATTATTAGAAAATTTGATGTGACTATTATACGAAAGGCCATAATGATATGCTTAAGAAAGTTTAATTAACGAGATGAAAAAATAACTGTACGCCTTTTAACACCTGTTGTGACAAAACAGTCGATATGTGGACAAGACACACGGACATTTAGTACGAGATGCGGGAGCTACCTGGTTTGCTTAAAGAATACAAATCTGTTCTAGGGCAGTGTATTACACTCTTTAAATATTTGGCGATAAACCCTCTTACTATGCGAATGTGTCGAGATAAGAAGCTATAGGTTTATTGGCGCAATTATACTTGAACACAATTTTCATTGATAGCTTGATCTACGCCTTGTAGTGAGGCAACGTTTTAGCATTTTAGAGATAATTAAACTCTTGACAGTTGGTTAAAAATGTATCAGCTTCCTGTGATGATCGACATTTGAGAGTTATTAAAAAATATCTACTTCCTGTGATGATCGACATTTTGAGAGTTATTAAAAAATATCTACTTCCTGTGATGATCGACATTTGAGAGTTATTAAAAAATATCTACTTCCTGTAATGATCGACATTTTGAGAGTTATTAAAAAATATCTACTTCCTGTGATGATCGACATTTTGAGAGTTATTAAAAATATCTACTTTCTGTGATGATCGACATTTTGAGAGTTATTAAAAATATCTACTTCTTGTTATGATCGACATTTTGAGAGTTATTAAAACTATCTACTTTCTGTAATGATCGACATTTGAGAGTTATTAAAAATATCTACTTTCTGTGTTGATCGACATTTGAGAGTTATTAAAAATATCTACTTCCTGTGATGATCGACATTTGAAAGTTATTAAAAATATCTACTTTCTGTGATGATTGACATTTTGAGAGTTATTAAAAAATATTTACTTTCTGTGATGATCGACATTTTGAGAGTTATTAAAAATATCTACTTACTGTGATGATCAACATTTTGAGAGTTATTAAAACTATCTACTTTCTGTGATGATCGACATTTTGAGAGTTATTAAAAATATCTACTTTCAGTGATGATCGACATTTGAGAGTTATTAAAAATATCTACTTTCTGTGATGATCGAAATTTGAGAGTTATTAAAAATATCTACTTCTTGTTATGATCGACATTTTGAGAGTTATTAAAACTATCTACTTTCTGTGATGATCGACATTTGAGAGTTATTAAAAAATATTTACTTTCTGTGATGATCGACATTTTGAGAGTTATTAAAAATATATACTTTCTGTGATGATCGACATTTTGAGAGTTATTAAAAATATCTACTTTCTCTGATGATCGACATTTGAGAGTTATTAAAAATATCTACTTCCTGTGATGATCGACATTTGAGAGTTATTAAAAAATCTACTTCATGTGATGATCGACATTTGAGAGTTATTAAAAAATATATACTTCCTGTGATGATCGACATTTTGAGAGTTATTTAAAAATATTTACTTTCTGTGATGATCGACATTTTGAGAGTTATTAAAAATATCTACTTTCTGTGATGATCGACATTTTGAGAGTTATTAAAAATATCTACTTTCTGTGATGATCGACATTTGAGAGTTATTAAAAAATATCTACTTTCTGTGATGATCGACATTTGAGAGTTATTAAAAATATCTACTTCCTGTGATGATCGACATTTGAGAGTTATTAAAAAATATCTACTTTCTGTGATGATCCACATTTGAGAGTTATTTAAAAAAATATCTACTTTCTGTGATGATCGGCATGTTACGGGTTGATTAAAAAGTTATCAATTTTCTGGTTATACCTGTCCTTAAATGTCCTCATCCCCGCTAGAAACATAAAAAAATATTTTTTGTTTTATTTCAGCTGGTCACAGCTGCCCACTGTCTGGTTAAGAAATTTACCCCAACGCGCATCAAGATCGGAGCCATGGACATAGAGAATGATGGACCGAAGAACATTTTCAGCCAGACCAGGATCGTTGGCAAGAATATCATTCACCCGAGATATGACAAGCCTGGAGAAAGACATGATATCGGTGTTATCTATCTGAATACACCTGTAGAATTCAACAGAAATGTTAATGTAAGTTATGTTTATTATCTGCAGTTAAACTTTATTGGATAACTTCTAAAAACTAAAAAAAAAATGTATTAGTTTTAGAGAATTACCACTGCATGGATATATTTACGTCACGATTGTTGTCTAAATCTACATCGGTACATAAAGCAAAGTCATCTTAATGCATTCAAGAGTCAACACATTGTCACTTATAATATCTTAATGTATTCAGAGAGTCAACACATTGTTATAACTTATAATTTTCCGCAAAGTTCACTGCCTCATAGCTCTTAACTTCGCCTCTTTAGATAACTTTGATGGCTCCCAAGGGAAGCAACTTTGAGAGTGAGAAATGTGTGATAGCAGGATGGGGAATCAGCGAGGAATCTCCACAAGGCTCTTCATATCTGCGAGAAGCTTTCCTGAATGCTATATCCAGAGACAAGTGTTCAATGTTTGACTGGGACAAACCGATCACCAAAAACGAGATTTGTCTATTTGATGAAAGTTTCGGTAATGAATATATAGTCAAGGCAACATTCGAAAAAAAAACATGTGAAAACTTTTATGGATTGAACATGAATTAATGAGAAAGCAATTTTTATTCTTATATGTTTGATAAGTGTCCCGTTTTAATCGGTATAAATAATAACAGGTCAAAATATAAAAGTAATTTTTGTTGTTAGTGTCAAAAGTAATTTCATGTGTTATTGTGGCAGATTTTTAAATATTTATGGACACATTTTTATTTTTTAAAGATTTATAAAATAATATTTGTTGAACAAAAATATAATCCTATGACTTATTTTACTGATGTTACTGTAAATGTGATAAAGATAGGACTCCATTTCCTTCAACCTGCTCCATCCAACAACTTTAAAAAAAACAAAAAATTAATCGATATTTCATCCGTTTCTGGTGGCCTAACTAAATCAAATGGTTCAATAAGTACCGGTAGTTGTTATGTTTTACAACTATACATGAATGAAACATAAAACCATTTTATGTTTTTTTTTAAAAATCTTAATAAATGTCCAGATTACAGCTTTTATAGTCATTTGACATGACGGAACTTTTGCGACATCCTAGTTTTAAAGAGATAAAGATTACAATAAACTTATTTTCTGACACTGCTCCATGATTTTATATTTAGTCTGCAAAAGCAAATTATTCCTGGGTCTAAGCTGAAATACATTTTTTATGCACTTAAACTTTTGATAAAAATATTATAAAACATGATTTGATTTAGTTTCATATATCATACAGAATAATTTGTTTTTTTGTGTGTTTTTTTTTTTTTTTGGATTTAGTTTCCGTCATTTTTTATTTTTTTGGTGTCATGAATTCATTATTTTCTAACATTTACATTAGATGTACTTTACAGGTTTAGATTCTTATTGAGTCGTGTGATTTAAAAAAAATTAAAATCTTGATCTTCTCGAAAAGATCCTGATTACAGAGCAAGATCCTGTCAGGGTGACAGTGGCGGTTCAGTAAATTGTGGTTTACAATTTAAGTTCTTGGCTGGCATCACTTCTGCTGGGGGCATTGGTTGCACAGGTGAGGAATGTGATGAACCGTCTTTAGACGACTTTTGAGACGAACTACTTGTAACAATAGGCAAATCATTATGTAAAATAAATTATAAAGATCATTATCTTATATGTTACATACGCTCCTTCTGTACATAAGATTATTGCGTCCTACGTATTTCTATGGTTTGTGTTTAGTGCAGAATTCTTAATAGAGTTTTCAATGATGATAAAGTGTTGGCTTTCCTGGTTTCTTCAGGCAACCCATTGCACGCCCGAATTCCCGAATTAGTATGATATGTTATTAGATTTTCCTTTTACAGTTAACTAAAATCAAAATACCCCCCCAGACACACACACACACTCTTTCAATGAATTGAAAGCATTAACTGTGTCTGTAGAGTTACTGTGTTTATAAACCATAAAGTAATCATTTATATTTACAGTTAATATAATAGGTCACGAATGGGAACAAACAGACATACAAATTCACCTTTTACTTTGGCTCTTGCTATTCGAGTCTCACTTTTATAACTCACGTTCACAACAGGAGTTTCACTCTTGTGTTTCACTTTGCCTATCTATATCAATTAAAGCAGTGATGCTGAACCTATACCACGCGTGCAACAGTAAGCATGCTTAGCTTCAATAATTGGCACGTGACTACAATATAACTTCCTGAGTGAACTAGCCAATCCAAACCTCCATTTCTTGATTTCAATTAAATTTTGGCACTGTGCTATAAATATGTGTGTGTGTTTTGGTTGAATTTCGGTCAACGCGACCCCAAATCGTTTCGCCATCCCCGGTCTGGAGTGTCAATTATAATTTACACTCAGAGTAAGAAAATTAATTCTATTTTGAAATCTAACTCAAAGATAACATTACGTAACCCTCACATAGACATATGGATGGAAAATCTTTTCTTATTTCGTTTGCAAGAAGAAAAACATATAAGTTCTTTTTTTTTCCTGGACGGAGTTCGAACGTGATAAGGTTTACCGGATAAAATAAGGAAAAAATTCTATTAATATTCAAAACTCGAACTAAAAATGTAAAAGTATTAGTTGACACTCTCAGGTAAGAATATGTACATCTTAACTCTTTGAAGTCATTTTATTGTATCAATTGATATCAAAAGGCAGAATGTGTACATTTTAACTCTCTGATTTTTCGAGAAGCTTTTAGTTATATATCTGATATAATTGCTGTGTTAGACTAACAACATGTTGTTTCCACAGGCACCAAACCAAGTCTTTACACGCGTATCTCGGAGTACATAGACTGGATTAACTCAGTCTAACACTGGATGCAAGACCGCTTCTACATAAAGAGACAAAATTTACATTATTGTCTTAAGGCGTGTATTTGAAGTAAAGATGAAAAACCATGGTTGTCAATATTTATTTTTGTTTTTTTATATAAACATTGGATTTGTTTTCAAATGTGTACATGACACATGAGCCAATATATAAGATTTGTATTTAATCTTCTTATGATTGTACAGATAGATCAGCAAAGAATAAATTTCCAAACATGTATCATATATATTTTAAAAAGACCTGTTTCTCTTAGCAGTCCTACCAAAAGTTCAGGATTGTATAAACACTTAAAGAAGTCCAATTGCGTGTTTGTGTTGTGCAACAATAAAATCTGGTTAATGAATGTAGAGAAAACAAGACATACTGGCTCGGATGCTGCAAGGTATACTTTCTAGATAAAATTTTAAGAATATAACTACATAACTTGATTGTCTCTTTGGATGTTATATTTAATTTGATTGTATCACTGAATGTTATATAACTTGTTTGTCTGTACTGCTAATAATGTCATGAACTTGACTTCTCATACATACTCTTCAGCGGTTTGTGCAAATTCGTAACTGGATTTTCCATGCCTTTGGCATATAAACGTACTAAATTATTTATGATACATTGATGATTGAAAGATTAAGCCTTGTCGCCCTTGGCAGCTGACCTGATTCTAGGTCGTTTTGTAAGGCCACTTTGTTTTTGTATGTTATCCTGACTTAAAAAAGAAAGTCTTAAACACAATGCACAATCTCTTTAAATGACAATAACATGTCCAATTATCAGTCTGTGACCAATAACAACACTAGCCCAGGGAAATTAGAGAAATTAACCTATATTTAAATCTAAAATATGCAATACATAAGAAGCGTACACAAAAAGAGCCATTGGAAGAGTTAATACGTCAGCGCAGATGGACATTCAGCATTGTGAGACAAGCCCTCACTTGGAACCCCCAGGGCAAGAGAAAAAGAGGTCGACCCAAATGACCTGGAGAAGGGAACTGGAGACAGACTCCAAAAAGAGTGGGCACAGCTGGGGACAGCTAGACAGATTGTCACAGGACTGGGATGCCTGGAGAGTCATTGTTTGTGGCCTTTGCCCCAGATGGGATGGCAGGCAATGATGATGCTGATGAGGCAATACACGAAAACAACTCCAGACATTTTGAGAGAGAGAGAGAGAAATAAATGCTCAGAATCCGTTTAAAATACTTTTACTTCAAGTCATATAAAAAATAACACTTTTCTTTGTTAAAACAAATTTATAATTTTACTTCAATTTACTTAAGAAATAACACTTTTTATTTTGTGCACAACTTTATACTTTTATTTGAGGTCACAGAAGTAATAACTCTATTTATTTTGTTCACCACTTTTTACTTTTATTTGAGCTCACATAGGTAATAACACTTTTCCATTTGATAACCCCGTTGTACTATAACTTGAGCTCACATAAGTAATAACACTTGTCATTGTGTTCACCACTTTGATGACACGAGATATCTACCATTCCGTCGTAGTCCTTGTGCAGGTACAAACAGTTTTGTTTACGACCTCCATTGGGCTGTCTCTTGGCCCAACGTATGTAGGTCACAGCCTCGTCCGTTCCCTGCCTCACGAACTTGCCTTCTGTTTTCTCGTCCGTGCCGGCTATCAGGAAACAGTCCACGTTGATGGCCTGGGCGAAGCCTATCGTTAACTTGTGCTCCTGAAGGTCGTCAATGACGACCAGACTGCCGCAGATTGCTCTGCACATCTCGTCTGCCTCGACATCGGTGCTCACCACTTCTTTGGAGAGGAAATATTTGGTTTCGAAATATTCTAAAGGTGTTCTAAATACGTCTTCAAGGTCTGTAGCGTTAGGTGAACATGCTAGCACAAAAATAGAAAGAAAAAAAAACATTTTTTTTTTTTCAACTGAAATGTGGAAGAAAGTCAGCAGTCCCGAGCCTGCGCTCTTCACGGGGCTTCCCGAAAATCCCCCTCAGCTCTTGGCCCCCTAAGGGACGCAAAAGCTGAGAATCCCCCTCCCCCGAAGCGGTCGCTTCTAGAAGCGGCCACCTGGGCGTCCAGGACACTAGGACGAAAACGCCTTCCACTAAGTTGTCATCCCGAGGGAGGGGTGGAATTTTCCCTACTTCGACTCGCTACCACTTCGGTGCCACCCCGGCAAAGCTTACAAGTCTCAATAATTAGGACCGCCGCACTCCTGGATCATCACTGACCAACCTAGGGTGTAAACCCCACTGGAAGGTTTTATCAGAGCTGGCGTCCAAAGCGTTTCCTAGCGGTAACTTTTGCTAATCCGTGGTGGCGCTCCTGGCCCTAAACCGGCACCGCTCAACAGCGTTGCTAGTTAATTAAGGGGGACGAAACGGTCGCTTTGGAGTAACCCGACAAGCAACGGGTACTTTGGTTTTCATCATAGGCATTGCAATTACAATATAATAGAATGCATCTAGTCCTATTTATTTTATATAATCTGTCTTATTTAATTTGATAGTTTTTATCTCACATATTTAAACGAATCTATCTAATCTTATCTATTTGATCCAAATTATGTAATTTAATATATCTTTTGTAATCTACTTCCGAGAATTTAGTCTATCAGATTACCCGCAAATCGTTCACACAATGACCCAACTGGGGTCAAATAATGGCTAAAAGCCTGATTTATGGAAAAATGTCTTGCAGGCTGAGAAAATGGTTATACTACAATGATGCTTAGCTGCAAAATGGCGTGACCACGCAAGCAAGATCCTTGGTGGAAAATGTCTCGTAGATGTCAGTCCCTCATCACGCAGAAGCGGACTGGACATTGTCCAACATACAGCTACCTGCACAGGGTAGACAAAAGAAGGGAACCTGTTGCCGTTTTTGTGTTATGGCACATCTATTGACCAATTTGGGACATGGACGGGTCAGACGGTACACGCATTGAGGATAAAAATCTTGATGGCTATGCCTTGATGTTGAGGCTTGCCGTTGGTATAGTATGCCATGATACAAGTGACTAAATCCTGCCATTTAGATTTTCATATGTCTATCTAATATAAAATATCTAATCTATCAAATATATCTTTATAAAACTACTGAATCTATATAATTTAACTCAATAAAGCTTATCGAATCAATGTTTTGTAATCTATCTATCTATCTATCAATCTATCTATCTATCTATCTATCTATCTATCTATCTATCTATCTATCTATCTATCTATCTATCTATCATTCTATCTAACTATCTATCTATCTATATCTATCTATCTATCTATCTATCTATCTATCTATCTATCTATCTATCTATCTATCTATCTATCTATCTATCTATCTATCTATAGATCGATCGATCCCTCCATTCATCCAACCACCCTTTCATCATTTCAATAAATCATTTATCCATTCATCCGTCCGTCAGTACCTATGTCTGCCATTGAGACGAATAATTGACGATTACAAAAACTATTACATTGAGAATATTAAACGTTTAAACGGATATATAGATCTATGTCAGAAAAATGTTGCAATCAAATGTTAGACTAAATGAAATTTTTTTTTTCTGACATATTTAAACAATTTATGTCTCTTATGTTTGATAACTCTTTTTCAAAAATAACAATTTGACATAAAAGATTAATTTGAATAGTTGTATAGATTCTTCTAAACTTGTTGGCGTAACAGTCTCAAATTATTATTTTCCAGCTTAAGGGACTTAAGAAATATTTTAAACTACCAGAAGACGGCAAGAGCAAATATTGTCGGCAGATTAAAAATAAAGATAGACTTACACTGTGGTCTTGTTGTGGGCGTTGTTGCTGCAGGAATTATAGAACTTTTCGTAGTCGGGGGTTCTTTCTTCGTAGTAACTATTTTTGTTGTAGTAGATGCGTTTGTAGCCGGTTTTGTTGTCGTTACTCTAGTTGTAGTTGATTTTGTTGTAGTTGGTTTTGTTGTAGTTAATTTTGTTGTAGTTGCATTTGTTGCATCTGGCGTTGTTGTAGTTGATTTTGTTGTCCTTTTTGTTGTAGTTGGTTTCTTTGTAGTGATTTTGTTTGTAGTAGCTGTTGCTAAATTTGCTGATGTTGTTTCCTTCTTCCTACAAGCAACAGTTTCGGGCCGTCTGCAGACTTTCAACTGTAAAAAACATTTTAATTTTATTGATTCATGTCTAATATTTTAAAATTATTTTTTAACATTAAAAAGTAAAATATATAAGAGGGTGGTGCTGGATGGGGTGGTAGTAGCTCAACCGAAGCTCGCATGTCTCGATACCAACGATTGGCTGGCTACAAGGGAAGAGAGGGTTTGCCTGCGTCTTGTCTGCTCTCATTGGTCTGTCCTTGTCGGCAGTATGTTACACAAGCAGAGAGAGAGAGGGATGCTGGTCTTGTAAAAAGATACTAAATAATCAGCTTCAACATATGTGGTTTACATATTTAAAAAAAAATATAAATGAAACTTCAGACTTTGTAGTTTTATGGCTAAGAAAGAAAAATATCGATTATAAAGATTTTTTTTTTTTTAATTTATGAATTAAATTTTATTTTTTAATGTACAAGTTAATGCAATAAATATATGAACAAGAAATAATTAATAAAGTGAAATGTAGTGTTATATAATGTTCTAAAGTTGTTAACGGTTTTTCCTATTACGGTATATTAACATAATTCCATATTTATAACACTGATAATAAAATAATAATTACATTAATAATAGTTCACGCTCATGAGATAAACTACTGAGATTAAAACACCGAACACATTTATGTCCCTATTTCTTGTTCATAAATGTATTGTTTTGATTAAAATGTAACATTTCTTTCTTGCCTGCCGACGAATAATATCGTAGGACTTTACAGACACACAACTTACATTTGCATTAAATTCGTAGTTCCCTGCACATTTCACCTCCTTAGCAATATAGTTGACACATACGTAGTACTTATTACAAGATGCTGGGTGTGCCACTTTGCCATTCATCACATCTCCACATTCAGGAGATCCTGCAAAGATATCGGTGTTTTTATATTCCCTAATTAAATATATTTTACATTTAATCAGGGGGAAGAACTCTGGTATCACACGCCCTTAAGAAAAAGTTCAATAAAATGTTAAGCTAAAATAAGGCTAAAAGATGAGTGAGTACCGAACCATGTAGGATAAAGTTATATTTTAACAAAAAATTTAATATTTCTTACTTTCTTCAGATGAAACCAGGGTCAATGATAACAGGACCACAAAGATGACCACCTGCAGAGATAAGTTGGCCAAATTAAGGGTAAAACCACTTAGTGACGTAACAGACACGTCAAATCCCATCGCCTGAGCTCTGGTTAAGTTAAGAAAACTACAAGACGAACCGCAAGAACAAATCAGTAAACATAATAAAATACAGCTTCCCTTCGACACATACCAATAATACGGAACACCTAAGTTGACAAATAAAGAATACAACTAAAGCGGACCACTAAAGAAGACCACTAAAGCAGACCAATAACACAGACCACTAACACAGACCACTAACACAGACCACTAACACACACCACTAAAACAAACAACTAACATACACCACTAGCACACACCACTAACACAGACCACTAACACAGACCACTAACACACACCACTAAAACAAACAACTAACACACACCACTAGCACACACCACTAACACAGACCATTAACACACACCACTAACACAGACCACTAACACAGACCACTAACACAGACCACTATCACAGACCACTAACACAGACCACTATCACAGACCACTTACACACACCACTACCACAGACCACTATCACAGACCACTATCACAGACCACTACCACAGACCACTATCACAGACCACTATCACAGACCACTATCACAGACCACTATCACAGACCATTAACACAGACCATTAACACAGACCACTAACACAGACCACTATCACAGACCACTACCACAGACCACTATCATGGACCACTACCACAGACCACTATCACAGACCACTACCACAGACCACTATCACAGACCACTACCACAGACCACTATCACAGACCACTATCACAGACCATTAACACACACCACTACCACAGACCACTACCACAGACCACTACCACAGACCACTACCACAGACCACTACCACAGACCACTACCACAGACCACTACCACAGACCACTATCACAGACCACTACCACAGACCACTATCACAGACCACTATCACAGACCACTAACACAGACCACTAACACAGACCACTACCACAGACCACTATCACAGACCACTATCACAGACCATTACCACAGAGTCACCACTAAACTCACCAGAAACACCATGTTCACGAATGTGTAAAGATGTCCTACACACCAACACCTTCATCGCCTTGCTCAAATTTTCAATTGATTTTCTATAAATTCTCCCTTTATTTCCTCCCCTCTATTAGTTTCATGTTGATTTTTGTTGTATGTCTTAATTTAATTTGAGTATGAATACAATACATTTGTCATTTACCATTTACAGATTGTTCGTCTCCTAGAATATATTTTATCATTCAATTTAAGGATTTAATTTGTATACGCCTCACAGATTAAAGTTGCCAGACAATTACAGAGCTATAATTTTTAATAGTAAAAATAAACTCATTTGAACTCTTGTGAATTTAGGAAAAAAAAGTACGTGCCTCGAAAGTTACAGATGACCTGTAGAAATGAAAGATCGAGTAGTAGTTAAAAATTGCAATCGATTAAAATATTAGAAAAAAATTCTTGTTTTTCCCTTTTTATTGGTAATTAATGTTTTTTCGGTACTTACATGCGTATTTCATTATCTATTTTGAGGTGCATACCTAAACAATAATGTTTTTCTTCCTCATTCCTTGGAAAGCAGGACGAATTTGCTGTGCTACGTCACAGATTTTGAAAGCCACTGATTTACCGCGATTTAACCGATTTCGCGAAATAATGAATCACAACGTAACGGGATCTATATATGCCTTATAAAATATAATTAATCGAAGTTAGTCGATTAACTATATTCCTGACCAGAAAAACAATATTGTTTTTAAAACCAGTTCCAAACTACTTTAAGCCCATCCGTATAGCAACGGCTTTATTTGTTGTTAAGCTTGGTTGGAATTATGTATTTCGGTTCATCCCTTAGTAATGTTACACGTTTTGTCATCTTTAAAAAAATGAATAGAGACTTCTTCTTATATAAGTCTCAAAATGATGCATTTAATGTTACATTTATCGTACAATTTAATTATAAATACAATATAGATTGTTATTTACAATTGGCAAGTTTTATGTCTCCTGGATCTTAATTTAAAAAGTTCTTTATAGTTTAAATTGTATGCATCGTAAATATGCGAATTGACAAAATATTAAATCCGGTGGTAGAAAGTTAATAGTTTAAGGCTTTGTACTCAAATTACGTTGATTGAATTTTTAATATAAAAAATATCCACACTATTTCATTTATTGGCGTTTACATTTTGTTATATATATGTACACAATAAAGGAAAGGGAAATAGACTGGCAAGTGACAAAAACAGAAGTAAATCCCTGCCTTCTCTGGCAGGATAGTTCCTTGTCAGAATCCTGCTAAACCACCTCACAGCCAATCTTGACAAAGGACTCCTGCCTGAAAGCCAGTGTGGTTACCGACGAGAGCGAGGTACCATAGACATGGTATTCGCTGCCAGGTTGCTGCAAGAGAAATGTCAGGTGCAAAGCTCTGACCTTTTCTCAAACTATGTTGACCTAACCAAGGCTTTCGACACAGTTGGCAGAGAGGATTCAGTGGAAGATCATGGCCAAGAACAATTTCACAAAGAAATTCAGTTCCTTGGTGCAACAATTCCACGAAGCCACGCAGGCCAGAGTCCAGGATAGAGGAGAGTCATCTGACCCTTTTTCTATTCACAAACACTTTCGAGCAGGGATGCGTCCTGACACCAACGCTGTTTAGGATCATGTTTTCTGCCATGCTGACAGAGGCCTTCAGAAACGAGGATGTCAGAGTAAGATTGAGGTACCACACAGATGGCAAACTGTTTAGCATTCAGATGCTAAATGGCAAAAACCAAGATGACAGAGAGTTTCATAGAGATAAAATAAGAGATCATTAATTTTAGTACGGTACATTCAAATGCGCACCGAGCATTGCCCAACCAAATCGTACTTTAACAGGCTAGATCACAACAGGGACCCTAACTGCCACCATTGCAGCCAAGCCTCTGAGACGATCATACACTAGTTGACGTCATGTCCCGTGCTTGACATAGCCGGGGAGGTTAGGGGGCAGGGGAGTCATACGTTCAGACAATGTTGTATGGCACTGCCCAACAGATGGAGCAGATTGCCCAAGTAATAGCCAAGGCCTTAAGAGAGTAATCTCAGGCCCATAGAATTTGTGTTTAGTTTAGTACGGTACATTTGAGCGATCTGAACTTTTGATACATTGTATTGTTAGGTGACACAAGCATATGTGTGAAATTTCAGCTCCATAGTATCACGGGAAGTGGGTCATGTTTTACTTTTGTTTTTACACCTGTCGTGAGCATATAAATCTTTTGTATATGAGACGAAACAAAAAGTATTTATACAATACTAAAAATAATATGCACCGCGTGACAAACATTTACAAACTCAACGTTACTTAACTCCCCTTGCTGTAAAACGGCATCTATTTAACATATAATTGTGTTTCTCATGATCTTCTTTTTCGAAAAGCCGTGTTGACGCTAATAAAGTTTTCCCTCACCTGGGGCTACCCACCAAGGTCTACCAAGCCCCTAGTTAGCTCTCGGGAAACATTGAGAACCCACACGACCATCGCTTAAGGAAGATATTATCATACAATGAAAGGTACAGAAATAAATAAAATATCAAGTACTTTTAATAGCGTTTTCCATCCTATACGAAAAAAACTATCCTATCTCTCATCTAAAGCTTGACATACTTTTGTCAATAGAAGATATGATATGAAATGATGTGGGATCTTAGAGATAATTACCTTTACCCTGTTTCTGTTGTTAGTATCGCCAAAGGGAAATAAGCGCGAGCTTCTGTTGGTTTATTTTTTTATTCCCTTAATATGAACATTTGCCGAAAATACTTATCAAATTTTAAACAAATTTTAAACAAAAATATATAAACACATAAATTCAAGTTTAAACCGCTACGCATATTTAAACTAATAAAACCCAAAACCTTCACTGATCAACTGACTCATCACTAATTCTTTATCTTAACGTTAATGAAGGATCACGCAGCTATAGGAAATTGTTGGGCACACTCTCACTACGAAAATTAGCGTAAAAGTTTTTTGAAATTCACACTCATTGTTTTCAGGGGCCCCAAAAAGTTTCGATACACATTTAATAATGTGTCACTACTGAAAAAATTATTCATTAATAAGAAATGTACATGTTCCAATCTTCGCACCAATAGTTTTTTCAATGAAAATATTTTAAAACCATTTAAATCATACAACACCAGAAATATTATTTTTTGGGGAACATCATATAAGGCTTTCGGAGTTTTACATTATTGTAAAATGTGTTGTAAACTCCTGCGCAGTGAACAGTCTTAAATACATGAAAAATTTAATTTATTAGTAACTGGCGGCCGGAGCCCAAATGTAGCCTTTGTATTATATTAAAGCTGAAGCATCATAAATTCTCTAATTGTCAATTCACCTATAAGCATAAAACTTTTGGAAGTTATGATTATCCTTCCGAGATGCTACAATGCTAAAAGCAAATAAAATATATAATCTCAATACGTTAAAGAGATGCGAGGTTTTAGTTAATTCATCCAATCGACCACAAAAGACCAACAGAAAAGGCGGTGAATTTAATATATTTAGAATATACACCATAATCTAAATTAAAATCAATTTTTGTTTTGAATTGGTTAGGGCTGGTTTTTCAACGCCAACTTAAATGCTAATACACCGCTTCAAGCACGGGTATTTTACTAGTTTTAACATAAGACTACACATAAATAGCTTTTTTTACACTGTTTTGTTGGATGCACATTGTGGACATTTTGTACATACACACTCTTACACACCAAAATATTTTCGAACTAAAAACGTGGGGCTGAAATTTGGTCTATTAATGCTATTACATTAAACTTTTCAGTTTCAAATTCCTCCACAGTCTATATATGATACTTCATTTAATTTCAGCCGAATGCGCCCCACGTATATCATTATCGATATTTATGGTAGGAGGAGGTCGAGTGTCTTGGGCCATGATGTTTGTCTTTTTCAAGCTGATTTGCAGACCAAATTCTTTGCAGGCATTGGAGAAGCTTGACACGAGTTGTTGCAAACCAGATTCTGTATGTGCTGTTAGTGCCGCATCATCCGCAAATAGTAGCTCTCGAATTAGGACATCCGTCGTTTTGGTCTTGGCTCGGAGGCGGGCAGTGTTGAAAAGTCCTCCATCAGCTCTGGTATGTAACCAGATTCCCTCACTGCTATCCTTGAATGCGTATCGAAGAAGTACAGAGAAGAATATTGCGAAGAGTGTTGGTGCGAGTACACAACCTTGTTTAACTCCGCTGCTGACAGGGAAGGCCTCTGACTTAGCTCCATCGAACTGTACTGTGCCAAGCATATTTTCATGGAACTGTCTGATGATGGCAAGTAGGTGAGGGGGACATCCAATTTTTGCCAGTATTTGGAATAGCCCGTTGCGACTGACTAAGTCGAAGGCTTTTGTAAGGTCCACAAATGCAATGTATAGTGGCATCTGCTGCTCTCTGCATTTTTCCTGGAGCTGTCGTATGGAGAACACCATGTCTATGGTAGACCGACCGGACCGGAAACCACACTGAGATTCTGGATAGACGCGGGATGCTAGGCTTTGTAAACGTTTTAGTATAACGCGGGCAAAGGTCTTTCCTACAATACTAAGGAGTGAAATGCCGCGATAATTATTGCAATCACTCCTATCACCTTTGTTTTTATATAGTGTCACTATATTTGCATCCTTTAGGTCTTGGGGGATGTAGCCCTGTTCCCAGCAGAGGGACAGAATCTCGTGCAATGGTTGGAGTAAAGCTGTCTTGCCACTCTTTAGAACCTCTGGTGGTATTCCATCATTCCCAGGCGCTTTTCCACAAGCTAGACTGTCAATTGCTTTGCTCAGCTCTTCCTGTGTGGGCACGACATCAAGTTCTTCCATGAGTGGCATATCTGGGATGTCATCTAGAGCGGTGCTGGAGACTGTGGTAACTGTTGAATACAATTCCAGATAATGCTCAACCCACCGTTTTAGCTGTGCTGCCTGGTCTTGAATAATTTCTCCATTTTTGGACTTTAGGGGAGCAGCTTTTGACGTCAAGGGGCCCGTTGCCTTTTTGATGTTTTCGTACATGACTTTTGCATTGCCCATGTCTGCAGCTGATTGTATACTGGAACAGAGCTTAAGCCAGTAGGTATTGACACATTTACGTGCAACCTTTTGGGCAAGTGACTTAGCTGTTTTTAAAGCATGCAAATTGTCAGGTGTAGGCTTTTCCTTGTAAGCCATAAGAGCTTTCCTTTTTGCTTCAGTGACGGGTTTCATCTCGTCCCAATGTTCATCAAACCAGTCCGTGTTTTTGTGAGATTTTTTGCCAAAGGCTTGTATTGCGGATGTATAGATTGTGTCTCTCAGTTGCGTCCATTTGGAGTCAATGGTGACGCATGGGGACATCTTTGAGAGACTTTCCTTCACCTTGTCTTTGAACAGCTGCGCTATCGCAGGGTCTTTCATGCAGGAGGTATTGATGCGTGGACTTCCCTTTTTCTTTGTGTGGTACGAGTTTTTCCTCATTATTCGTACTTTGCTGGCGACAAGGGAATGATCCGTGTCACAGTCGGCACTGTGATAGCTGCGAGTGAGTAGGACGCTAGCTAGTTGTGCACGCCTGGTGATAATGAGGTCCAGCTGGTGCCATTGGTGGGATCGAGGGTGTCTCCAAGATACTTGATGTATATCCTTGCACTTGAAGAAAGTGTTGGTCACACACAAGCCTCGTGAGCAGCACAATTCCAGAAGCCTTTGTCCATTTTCATTTAACTTTCCTCTTCCAAATAGTCCAAGGCAGGTGGGCCAGGCTTCGTGGTCGCTCCCCACTCTAGCATTGAAATCTCCTAGGAGATAGATTGCCTCGTCTTTGTGGATGCCGGCTATTGCCTGGTCTAACGCTCCATAGAACTGGTCCTTCTCTTCCGGAGTTGAATAGAGTGTTGGGGCATACACACTAAGAATGTTTGCTGGGCCCGCAGTTGTTCTGAGTCTTAGAGTGAGGATCCTCTCCGTGCCTGATGACGGTGGTTCAATGGATGGTAGAAGAGTGTTTTTAACAGCGAAACCCACACCATGCTGTCTAGGTTCGTCTTTCGGTCTGCCTTGCCAGAAGAAGGTGTAATTGGCCTCTTTGAGTGAACCGTTGTCTGGGAGCCTGGTCTCCTGAAGGCATGCTATGTCAATCTTTAGCCTTTTAAGTTCTCTATCGATTATTCCTGTCTTCCGTGTGTCGTTTATGGACTGCAGATCATCAGTGATGCCGGGACACATAGTCCTCACGTTCCAGCTAGCGATTCGAAGAGCTGGGGTCTTCTTTTTCTTTTTTGTATTTCTTGGTGCAGGGCTTAGTGGCCCACTTGTTGAGTGGTACTCTAATCTCCACGCACCCAGTGGAGAAGGCAGGCCATGACGGGATAGCACCTATTTGACTGGGGGCTGCCCAGTTTGAGGCGGGCGGTAGCTGTCCAGTGAGACATTGGTAGTCTCTCCCACCGTCGGAAGCAGCCCCTGGCGCCTAGCTCTACGTCAATTGAGCTTTGGCTTATAACCGGTAACTGCTGCTTCCCGTGTTTTGTCGACACCTTGCGGCGACGCTGGAGTGTCCTCTCCAGAGGTGATGCAAGCCTGGGCGGGTATTATGGAGAATTAGCTGCTGCCCATACAGCATATCCCCCCTCTCCACGTCAATGGTGTAACCAAGGGAACGACTTGCGTCGATGCAGCTTGGCTGCCATTGGCGTCGCAGGAGCTGCCGGTATGTACATAAGTCTTATGTATAGACCGCCTGTAGGTGCTCCAATTCCTGATTTTCTTTCAGGGTTTACTCCCTTAGCCTTTCCCGCAAGGCAGGTATAGCCGCAAGGCAGCGGAGGATTTGTATTCGGAGTTTCCTTCTCCTAGATGAACTACCAGCCAAGGTTTTAACGAGCATCATCTACCCGTAGGGGTGCCAGAACCGGGGTTTGAACCCGTGACCGATTTTTATTTTTATTTTAGAATTGTTTTTGTACCGCAGCGCACTAACACTTTGACCACCGCGCCCCCNACAGAGGGAGAGAGAGAGAGGGGGGAGATTGAGAGAGGGAAAGAAATTGAGAGTAGGAGAGAGAGAGAGAGATCCGGTTAAGTTGCGATAAATATTTCTGGAAATCGGTTAACTCGCTTTAATTCTATGTCTTTAATATTATGAGACGTGTCTCGGAAAATTCACTTTGCTATGCAAGAAATAAGGAAGGTAAATATTTTAGTTTTTACATATGCACGTTAAAAAAATAATAATATTACGAGCAGGAAAGTGTGTACCCTAGATAACAATTTAAATTATTATTATTAAATTGGACAAAATATTATAAAAATATTTTTTTAAAAATTTTATTGGATTTTTAATTTATTTTTATAGATCAAATTAATTTGTATCGATTAAAAAATTTGAAATATTTATTGATTAATTACGAGTTCATTTTTGCAGCCTTATTTTCTTTATTAAAAATATTTTTTTTTAATTAATTTAAAAATGTTGAGTTCGTTTGTAGTGGTAAAATAATGAAGTGTTAAAAATGTAAAGGGTTAAAATAATGAAGGGGTAATAAAGTTGTGATAAAAAATGAACAGTTTATTTTCGAACTCACTTTTTCCGGAAATGGTATCCTCTACGGTCAGTTTATTTTGTTCTGTAGAAGAAATGTAGGTCATATATTTTTAGAGCTCAGATGAATGAGTTTCTTCCATGAAATACATTTTAGAAACTTTCTGTCAGATTTCATGGAAATACATTTTAGAATCTTTCTGTCAGATTTCATTGAAATACATTTTAGAAACTTTCTGTCAGATTTCATTGAAATACATTTTAGAAACTTTCTATCAGTTTTCGTTGAAATACATTTAGAAACTTTCCGTCAGATTTCATTAAAATACATTTTAGAAACTATCTGTCAGATTTCATGGAAATATATTTTAGAAACTTTCTGTCAGATTTCATTTAAAACTTTGCCGACTCTGTTCACCAAGACAAAAAATATAATTTGACGGTACTTTGTATTTATTTTGACAACATCTTTCATTATAAAATTTTTAATTTGCTGTCATCAATCTAAATATTTACTTAATTCTCATAATGTAAATCCATTAAAAATATTATTAAAGTATAGTAAAATCTCCAATATCTATACACTTTACTCTGAACGTATTTGAATTATATAAATTTGCTTTAATCTACTATAAACTATCGTGACACATTTACTCTTGAATGACGTCATGCAAAGCTTTATCTTGATAAACTCGTATGTGTCCAGGGCTAATGACAAAGTTTTATAAAGTCAAGAAATTATAAGAAAACAGAAAAATTAATCTATTACACCTTTATCCAAACTATAGAACTGAAGAAAAAAATACACAGTAATGAAAGTTGTGATTAAAAAATGTTAGTTGATTGCATTTTAAACTTACTGCAGTTCAAAATTAATGTGTTAAGTTAAGTTTTGTTAGATAAAAAATACAATTTTAGAGTTTACTGCAATAGATACTTAGCATTTTATGATTAGCAGCAAAAGTTAACTTTCATATTATTTTCAGCAATTTATAGGGATCAAATGTATCTTTCGTTAGATATAAAAGATAGACATAATGTTAAGGAAAGCTTAAATAAATTTCACTTTTTTAGTTCTCTCCAAATTTTAGAAGTTGTAAGTGTATTTTATTAATATGTCGTTTTTACGGTAATATTTTTTAATCACTTGTTTTATTAATTGACTTAACATAAAACCTAACACTTGAACAATTTCTGATTCTAACCTGAAAAGTTATGCTTAACTTATTTCTATTTGTAAACTTAATGATTTGACCTACCTTGGCTTGTCCGTGGCTTTTGATTGCTCGGGATTCCTGCAATAAAACATCTTTATAACAAGTAGTGTAGTTTACATTATTTACATTTACAAAAATAGAAGACATACGAGACTGTTAAAAAACAAACAAAAGAACTATAAATCTATATTTATAATTATCATCATGATCCAACCAGGCGGACACCAAGCAAGCTGTCTGACCCCACCGACCAATCAAATTGCAAAGAAAAGGTATTATTAAACTGAGTGGGGGTCATTCAACAATTTTTTGAATTGAATTCAATTACTATGTTCTTTCAGAACAACGAAATAACATGTTTTTTGTATTGTAATGGTTAAAACATTCGCCTAAAAGACGGAGTTTGCAGGATCAATTCACAATCTAAAAATATCAACTTCCTAAAAATCAATAAATTTTTAGTTCTCTGACAATATCCAAATGTCTGCTTACTGACAATCTCTAAATGTCTCCTTAGTTACAATCTCTAAATATCTGCCTTTTCAGAATCTCTAAATATCTGCTTTTTCAGAATGTCTAAATGTTTGCTCCATGAAAATTTCCAAATATATGCTCTCTGACAATATCTAAATATCTATTCTCTCAGACTCTTTAAAATGTCTGTTCTCTAACAATTTATAAATGTCTGCTCTCTTAAAAATCACTAAATGTCTGGTCTCTAAGAATATCTAAATGTTGGCTCGCTGACAATCTCTAAATATCTTCTCTCTAAAAATCTTTAAATGTCTGCTTTCTCACAATCTCTAAATGTTTGCCCTCTGACAATCTCTAAATGTTTGCCCTCTGACAATCTCTAAATGTTTGCCCTCTGACAACCTCTTTGTTTCTCCTCTCTCAGAAACTTCATTTGTCTGCTACCTGACAATCTATAAATTTCTGTTTTCTAAGAATCTCTACATGTCTGCTCTCGGGCAATCTCTAAATGTCTCCTCTCTGATAAACTCTAAATGTTTGCTATCTGACAATCTCTAAATGTCGGCTATCTGACAATCTCTAAATGTCGGCTATCTGACAATCTCTAAGTGTCTGCTCTCTGAAATTGTCTAAATCTCTAAATGCATATTTAAAAAACTGTTACTGAATGCAATTCACATCTATATTTAAAATCATTCGTGTATATCCTTTTTCATGTTCCGTTAAATAGCACTATAGCTACTCTTTTATAGCTCTTTCCTCAGCTCGTATCCATTACCTTAGACATACGATGCAGAAAGGAGATAAAAAGAATCAGAATACCACAAACGAAAGATGTATTCAATAAAACGAAGAATATCCTGACCAACAAATCCATATCAATGGAAGTGAGGAAAAGAGTGCTTGAGTCTTACGTCGAACCAGTTTTTTTTCATGGTGGTGAGGCCTAGACAGTCACGCATGAACTACAGAAACATTGTAAAGCCACTGAAATGCGGTTCTTTATTTGAATGCTAAAATTGCCATAGACGGAGAAAATATGTAACGAAGAAGTTCTGCAAGAAGTAGGCCGGACAAGAAAAATTATGCAAAACTTTAGAAAGAGACAGTCTAAATATTTTTTTGACACATCATGGTAATTCAAACAAGAATACACAGTAAAACAATCAAATAACGAGGGCAAAATATATCGAGAGGCGTACAGTGAGAAAGGATGCTGGATGGGCTGAAAAGATGACATGGGGCACCGTCACCGGTGGAGCTGATGGGCAATACTAAAGACAGAGAGCTGTGGAGAAGCATGACCGCCTACGCCTCCAGGCACAGCACCTGGTGGATGAATAGATACTTCAGCACTTTTACAGCACTCTATTTAATGATTTGTAAAGCACTGTAGCCAAGTTATAATAAGCCACTACTCCTTAGCACTTACACAGCACTGTACATCATCTCATCTATAACACTATATCATATAACTTTTATAGCAGCGTATCTTAGAACGTTTATAGCACTATAACTTAGACATTATTTAGCACTATATCTTAAAAATGTTATAGCACTATATCTTAGAACTTTTATAGTACCCTATCTTATAACTGTTATAGCACTGTATCTTAGAACTTTTATAGCACTATATATTATAACTATTACAGCTTTACATTTTATTACTTTTATAGCACTATGTATTAAAACTTAATAGCTCTATATCTTAGAACTTTTATAGCACTATATCTTAGAACTTTTATAGCACTATATCTTAGAACTTTTATAGCACTGTAACTCATTAGTTATAGGGTTCTTTACTTGAGCAATTATACAGCCCTGTGCATTAGTAATTGTAGAGATCAGTATTTGCTAAACCTTTTTTATTGATATTCTCAATTCAGATATGATTCATAAATATTCAATGTCTAAACTAAATCGCGACTTTTTAAAAAAAATGTCCATTACAAGTAAGGAGTCCAACCAAAAACATGTTTCTCTAATACTAAAATTATTTGATATCTTTACAGCCAGAAAGTTTTAGCAGCACTCACGTCTTGGTCTTGATGTTGTAGTAGTTGTTGTTGTCGTTGTTGTCTTACAAAAAACTATCTCTGGCTGTTTGCATGCTTTACTCTGGACAAGAAAAAAGTTTCATGACGTTCACATTGTATTCTGTCTAAGTCCAAGTTTAATTATTTGACTTAAACATGTCAGCAGTGAAGTCTAAGCCAAAGTTTATATGTAAGTCTTGAACATGACATTATTTAAGTCTAAGTCCAAATTGAATTAATTGACTTAAACATGGCAATAGTTAAGTCTAAGTAAAAATTGGATTAATTGACTTAAACATGGCATAAGTTAAGTCTAAGCACAAATTTATTTCTGTGACAATAAAATGTCCATATACCATATGTTACAGATATTAGGACAGACGGACCATTTATTTGTGATATTGGGACAAACATACAATATATATATATATATATATATATATATGATTCTCATCATCGTTCAACAATATCCGGACACCAAGCAAGCTGTCTAGCCCCACCGACCAATAGGCTTGGAAGAAAAGTTAGTGTAGAGGGTGGAAGGTCATCGAGACCAGCAATGCATTCAATTTATGTTAATTATTTTGTTCTTTCGGAACAACAGAATAGCGCTTATTACATTTTGATTATTTAAAAAATGAGTGTTTTTTGCCCGTTCATTTCCCACTTTCTTTTCGAACATGAATTTGCAATACAGCTGTAAGCTTTGTTTCACGACATTGGCTTAATAACTTCTTGCTCTTCATTGTGCTCAGTGACAGAAAAGTAGTCACTAACTCTCCTCAACAATTACTTTCATTAAATGAAAATCTTTGGCACCCTCCTTCGCTCTTCAGGTTTGCGCAACTGTGTGTATCGCAGCTGCTACTTCACAAACTCTCCTTATTTCCCGGATATCCTTGACTCAATCAGAAAAAAAATTACCCTTCACTTTTACGCGCAGACAATTCTCTGTTACATTAGCCTTTGCCAAGAAAATAAACAAAGAACAGGGCCAAACTTTCAAAACAATTGTCTGTATCTTCCGAAAACTGTATTCAGTAAAGGGCATTAGTATGTCGCTCTCTCCAAAGTTCCTTCTTTTTACTCACTCACAGTCGTTTTCCCAAACCCACCTCATTTGGATATTTGTGTGGATTAGCGGCGAATGCTACGACGCGGGTCGGCTAGTTACTGATATTAGGGCAGACAGACCATTTATTATTGATATTAGGATAGCACACCATATGTTAGTGAGATAGGACACACAGACCATATTTTATTGAGATAGGACACACGCACCATATGTTAGTGAGATAGCACACACATACCATACTTTATTGCGATAAAACACAATTACCTTATGTCATTTGGACAGGACACATATACATAAAAATTACGTTTGCGTCAAATAGAAACATGCCCGAACACTCGGCCTCTTTCGCAATGTAGTTGACACACACGTAGTACTTGCTACAATATGTTGGGTGGGCAACTCTACCGTTTCTTACACCTCCGCATTCTTCAGATCCTAGTAATAGTTAAAAATGTTTACTTTAACAAAGTTGTTGACGATGTTACCTTTAAGCTAAATTGCTGCGCGGTCACGCATATATCTGAACTTTGCAGTTTAGAATTAATGCGAAGCAAATTTAATAATTCATTGCACAAAAAAATTAATGCTGCGCAACTTTGTACACGACCTTTTTAACTATGAACATGGAGCAATACACACTGAAGGGAACACTGGTTAGTGAGATAAATTTTGTTTGTTGAAATATACACTAAAAAGCATATTAAATGGATAAAAAAAATAAAGTAATAAATAAATATACAAATAATTGTTTACCAATGCCTCTGTATCAATGACAACATTAAATAGGTTTAGGCAGAGGTGTTTCGATCCTTGTGTATAAGTGGTAACAGTTCATTGTTTAACAATGTGTATAAGGGCTAATAGTCTAAACGTCTTAGAATTTTCATAAGTGGTAATAGTTTATATTCTAACAATGTGTATAAGTGGTAGTAGTTTAGTCTAAAAATGTGTATAAGTTGTAATAATTATTTGTTTTCATAATTTGTATAAGTGGTAATAGTTTGTACTCTAATAATGTGTATAAGTGGCAATAGGTTATACTCTAACAATGTATATAAGAGGTAATAGTTTATATTCTAACATTATGTATAAGTGGCAATATTTTATACTCTAACAATATGTATAAGTGCTAATAGTTTATATTCTCACAATATGTATAAGTGGTAATAGTTTATACTCTAACAATGTATGTCACAAGATCTTACTTGCATTAGCTGACAAGAAATAGGCCAATAGTTGAACGAATAGTAAACTGATCTGAAGAGAAAGAAGAAAGGTAGTGATATGGTCGTATTTTATTAACTGGATTGTCAGAGTTATTTCAATAACAAGAATCTATGGACTAGTCGCATAATTAAAAGGTAAATGCTAAAAAGCTATCAAATCATAAACACTGACCAACTACCAGAATAGACCACTAACAGACCACTAGACAGACTACCAGCATAGACCACTAACACAGACCACTACACAGACTACCAGCATAGACCACTAACCCAGACCACTAGACAGACTACCAGCATAGACCACTAGACAGACTACCAGCATAGACCACTAACACAGACAACTAGACATACTACCAGCATAGACCACTAACACAGACCACTAGACAGACTACCAGCATAGACCACTAACACAGACCCCTACATAGACTACCAGCATAGACCACTAACACAGACCACTAGACAGACTATCAGCATAGACCACTAACACAGACAACTAGACAGACTACCAGCATAGACCAGTAGACAGACTACCAGCATACACCACTAACACAGACAACTAGACAGACTACGAGCATAGACCACTAACACAGACAACTAGACAGACTACCAGCATAGACCAGTAGACAGACTACCAGCATAGACCACTGACACAGACAACTAGACAGACTACCAGCATAGACCACTAACACAGACAACTAGACAGACTACCAGCATAGACTACTAACACAGACAACTAGACAGACTACCAGCATAGACCAGTAGACAGACTACCAGCATACACCACTAACACAGACAACTAGACAGACTACCAACATAGACCACTAACACAGACAACTAGACAGACTACCAGCATAGACCAGTAGACAGACTACCAGCATAGACAACTAACACAGACAACTAGACAGACTATCAGCATAGACCACTAACACAGACAACTAGACAGACTACCAGCATAGACCAGTAGACAGACTACCAGCATAGACCACTAACACAGACAACTAGACAGACTATCAGCATAGACCACTAACACAGACAACTAGACAGACTACCAGCATAGACCACTAACACAGACCACTAGACAGTTTATCAGCATAGACCACTGACACAGACAACTAGACAGACTATCAGCATAGACCACTAACACAGACAACTAGACAGACTACCAGCATAGACCACTAACACAGACAACTAGTCGGGCTACCAGCATCGATCACTAACACGGACCACTAACACAGACAACGAGGCAAACTACAAGCATAGACTTCTAACACAAGCCCAAAAGACATTTGGAACCTACCTGATACCTCATGTTTAGTGATGCTATGAAAGCTCAATTGGAACAAGACTACATATCTAGATATTACTTTGATACTAAACAGTATGAGTCACACTAAAAGTCATTGCATCCGTCCACCATTTGATTAGATAACCACTCTATTCCAAGACATCATTGCTAAACAATAATAAAACTGTCATAAGAATTATATGGATGTTAACAGAAGTAATTAAAAGTTTTTAAAAAAATTAAATTGAATTGAATTTAATTTAAAACCCCATTTTTTCTACTAGAGAAAACAGTTTAACTTATCAGACAAATCTAAAACACCAACAGTCCATAATTTATCAAATCATTACTGATTTATACTTATGTTATCCTTCACGTGGAAGAAAATCGGCAGACCCGAGCCTGCGCTCTTTATGGGGCGTCCCGGAAGACCTCATGAGCTATCTGGCCAACTCCTCCAAGTGGACGTAACAGCTAGGAACCCCCCTCCCCACTCCTACCCCAAAGTTGTCATTTCTGACGTGATAACCAGGGCATCCAGGAAGCAAGGATGAAAGTGCCTCCCACTAAAAGTAATAGGAATATAAATTAAAAAATTCATCTCAAATTAGTTAGACATGTAAAACAAATATGATTCTTCTCTATAGAACAAATCCACCAAAGAAAACATTGATATATTTAGAGGACAGTAGAGCCAAGCATGAAAGTAAATATTATTCAAGGAGCAATTAAATTTAATTTAGAAATAAAATTTTTTAAAAATAATTTAATACAACCCTTAGATAGAATTAGGATTTAAAAAAAAAAAAAAACACTATTTTTCAGTATTCAAGAAAAAAACAAATATATCTACAAATTTTCGTTTTTCCCGTGTGGAATTCTGGCATGGAATAGATGTGCCAGAAGAAACCTGGAAAACCAACACTTTTTCATCTTTAAAACTCTAATAAGAAAGAAGGACTAGTCACAAACCATAATAAATATATAGTACAGTAAGACTTTGGACAGAAGTTTAAAAGGAAATGAATAAAGGGGTCAAGTTTTTGAGAAATAAATAAAACCTTAAGGAAAACAAATTAACAGTAACACGACTATTGTAAATATTATAAACATGGTGTCTGGGGTATATTATATAGGTGGTCTGTGCTTGTGGTCTGTGTTTGTGGTCTATGTTTGTGGTCTGTGTTTGTGGTCTCGGGTTTTATGGTGTGTGTTTATGACAAGTTACCTGTGTTTGTGGACTGTGTTTGTTGTCTGTGTTTGTGTTCTGTGTTTGTGGTCTGTGTTTATGACAAGTATCATTTGTCTTCGTTAGTGGTCTAGTCTTTGTTAGTGGTCTAGTCTTTGTTAGTGGTCTAGTCTTTGTTAGTGGTCT